>KN822951.1:163715-180708 GCA_000827465.1 Tulasnella calospora MUT 4182
ATGCCATAGTATATACCTTTGAATAGGTAGGTCTGCACAGTCCAGAGTTGAACCGATCTATTATTTACTCTTCGCCCCTTTACCGATTTGAAGTACAGGAGTCTACGGGTCCTTGCAACACAGTGGTTCCTTGCAACACACCGTCATTTCTTCCCAATTACATGAAATTCATCTCAAAATGAGTGCTCAGGTAGGATCCAGAAGTACTCTCAGTCTGATACTGCATTGTGGTGGAAATCTGCTTTGGGGATAGAGCGGTAGCGTAGGATCAAGGGGCAAAAATGACCTCTCAGACATGCAGCACCCACATTCACTTAATTAACATTACAGCGCGAAGTAGTGACCTTTAATTATCTTTGGTATAATGTCTATAACTGCCCTTAAATTCTTATACCCGGTTAGTAGAGTAAACAGCGCGTTCCGACCTTAGTGCCCCGGCGGGGCCTCCAGTTAAGTACTGATGGGTCCCATCTTGTCACTCAAGACCACTCTGTACATGGGACCAAGAGACTGAAATATTTGGGGTGTTTCCATTATCTAGGGTACTGAGTGGGTGCCCTACATGCTGCATGTAGGCGGTCCTCGTGAATGCGTATTTGGTGGGGACAAAGCTAGGGTATACCAGGATTTGAGAGAGCTTTGATGGACATAAATAGTCGCTTTTTTCACGTCGGATGAAATTAGAGAGGTCTGGGATAGCGTATAACACCTGTAGTATAGTGCTTGGGGGTAAAATCTGCGTATTCCAGTCTGAACCGTCGAAGGGCTTGTTTGTTGCAAGGAATGCTATTTGGCCCAAATTCACCCCCCTCGGTGCAATGCCTCCCCACCAAGCAAATCACAACCAATTGACCCCATTCCAACTACGAAGGGCATGAAATAGGCCCCTTTACCTCCCATGGCTATTTAACTTCCAGATACCCGCGGTTTGTTGCCTTTAGGGCTCGATTACGAATTGGTGTTGCAAGGACACGTATCGTCCTGTAAATCTTACATCACTGAGGCCATTTACGAGTACACCATGTACTTCGCGTAGGACCGCTTTGGGCGAAGAATTATTGATGCCTACAGGAGGTGATACCTCGATGTCGACTGCTGGCTCTGGGTTCATCCGTGAACGCTGTTGTAGGATCTTGTCGTACTGCTTGATTTGAATATGGTGGGACCGGGTAGGTCGTTAGGGAAGGAACTTCACATCGGCGACCGCCATATATTTGTGGTTAGTTAACTACTGACGTGAAGTTGATGACTAGCAGGAGACCCTCATTGTGAAACTATAAACATGAGGTCCATTTTGGTATAGAAGCCACTGCGCTTCGATCTCTTGTAGCAGCATGTTCTTACCCACACCCTGGTTTCAAGTAGCGCGAAAGACTCCCAATCGAGTATCACTCTACTCCAATATGTCTAATGAAAGTTTGTGCTGTTCGTCAACTTTGACAAGGACTGACCGAAATTGCCGGATGAGGAAGAGAGCAGGTTCACATGCCCAATCGTTCCCAGGGGTGGGACAGACATGTCGACATCCAAGCCGGGACCCCCGCTCGGTACCGGAATATCTAACATACAATGAGTCAACGACCCCGCGCTACAGTTGGATCAGTTCCCTATCGAGCACTCATTCGTTCTTTCGCGGAAACAAAACAGAATTTCACGCCTCCCATTTCCCGCGTCGTCGCTTTTCCGACTCCCCTTTTAGCTTGGGCGTCAGTGGTAACGTAGGTTCAGTCATGGACGCCACTTCTTCGTTCATCGCACCCTCCGTCCCTACTCCCTGCCCGTCAGTCCTTGATCGACAAACTCGTTGTTGTTCCGAGGTCCCGGTTTCACGACGGTCTTGTTCGGTGAGATCACACGTGTCCCTAAGGCAACCTGTTTTCGAGCTTTGTCCTCTCTTTTCACCGTCCACGACTCGGGACAAATTTTGCCACACCTTTTGCCCATATGCAGTCCCAATGTCGAAACTTGATACAAACCAAACCAGAATTCACAACGAACAAAATGGCAAATTCACTCAGCCACTCAACAGGGATATAAGACCCCTCCTTCACGAACAGAACGACAGTACCTCCTACAGTTCTTCCCAACCTCAAAAGCTACCGCGCAATAAGCCAACTCGTTTTCCTTCTCGCTCCGACCCAGTCCATCATAAACGGAATTAACCCCACCATGTCCGCCAATCACAACGTTGCCGAACAAGAAACGACGCCGGCCGTCAATCTCTATGCCTATGCAGCGTCCGCGGTCCCTCCCAAAATGGATAGGCATATACATCTTGCAAATGGCGAAACACCTCGCGGCGACTTCTGGATCGACACTAAGCTTCCTCGGGCACTTCTCGAGATCCATCAAATCCACCCCCTTCTTATCTCCGACCGTGCACAGAAATGTTCGTTTACCGGTTTTGCTTCTTTCCTTTACCTCAATCTTACTAATATTCGCCTAATCTTATGACAGATCCTATTCCTACTGAGGAGATACCCGAGCCCTCCCTCTCGGCACTTGACGGCTTAGCTCTGCCGGGCAAGAACCATTCACGCGGTAACCCCAAAACTCTCACTCGATTCGAGGGAATGGCGCGGACTATGCACGACGTCGCTCACTGGGTGGACCAAGTGATGCTCAATACTGCTGGCGCAATGCTCAACCTCATTAGTCCCTTCGACGGATGGGTAGCGGTTCCTCAGCGGCGAGGTCGCATTCAGGCCACTCCGATGGACCCAAGCACTGGCGAAGACACCATCGAATGCGAAGTCAACGTCATGAGGCGCCAGATATCTGGTCGGAAGGTTTTCCAAACTCATCTGGTCGTCTTTTCCTTCCCGCCATGGAAAGTCACACCGAACGACTTCCGCGACTTTTCGAAGGTACATCGCGGCGGAGCTTCCTTGAACCCCTTGTCAGCATATTGATCACACCTTCTTGCAGCCACTTCGGTTCAACCCCGAGTTTGTCGGACCTCAAGCAGAGCCTTTCGAATCTACCAAGCTTACTCGAAGGGAGAAAATGTGGTATTTCGTATGTAACCGTACCTGTTCATGTTTCGTCAACTTCCCTCACCTTCATTTCCTTCCCTTAGATCCACGACATATGCATGATGCATAAGTGCCGCTGGTTCGTCATCACCTCTGCCGATTACTGGTGCTTTGGTATCTTCGGTGCCGGTTGGAGGGGTGCATATGCAAGTCCGCCTTTGCCTTTCTTCAACCGCTACCCCACGGTTTTGCAAGTTTTGATTCTCTGGACTATGTCAAGCTTGTACGAGAATCATCCGGGAAACCGTTTCGTTATACCTTTAAGAGTCGTAAGTCATTACTCTAGGCATTCGCTATGGCCCTAATGTCTGACCCAATGTCATCTGCGTTTCCTCCAGATCGACATCATGGCAGCGGAATCCGTTATCAGCGGAGACGAAGACGAAATTCTTGAAGCTGGTAACTACGAAGAACTCATTGGTTACCTCCAGGATGAAACTCCAACCGAGATCGACGAGCGTGCAGAAGCAGAGGGAATGGCCGCAGGAGCTGGCTCCGGTCCTGTAACGGGGACCCTGAACACCGGAGCAGTTGTTACCCGATGGGGAGACGAAGCCCATGGCGAGTTCTCAAGCATTAACGTGGTGCAAGATCAACCGGGACGACCACCTGCAGATCAATCGAGCTTTCGCCAAGCCACTCTCGTGAACTCTCCCTCTAGGGCTCGAGTCTCCCGGCGGTTCTCCCCTTATCCCCTACCTTCGTCTCAAGCTCAACAAGAGCCGTCGCGAACTCCATTCAGCCCTGTTCAAAAGTCAGCTAGCACCTCTGGGAACATCGCGGCAGGTCCGGGCGGCAGGGTGGATAAAGGCAAAGGGCGCGCGATTGACATGGCCCCGGCTGATCTCAAGGAGGCCTTGCCCACCATTTCAAACGCCTTGGCTCGAACCGTTTCCGCGCCGGCTTCTGTGCTTTCTCTTGCCTTCCGCACTGAGTCGGGTAGGACGCATGTCGTCAGAACGATGGAGAAGTGGAGTGGGACTCTCTCTGCTGATGGGGCCGTTCTCAATGACGGTACCACAGCAGAACCAAGTGGAAGTGGACGGTCCTCGGGTAACGCTGCAATACATCCCATCGACGTAGGGACTACTGCGCCGGCCGAACCTCTGCGTTCGGGGAACTCGTTCCTGGAGCATCGTTCCTCACTCGCGACGGTCGCTCCATCTTCACCTGTCGCTGGTCCGAGTTTTATTCGGCAGGAGGACGTCATTGCGGAAGAGGACGAGGATGTCGTTGACGCAGCTGACTGAAGGAGCCGTTCACCGAAGACCGGCTTTTTTTTTTGCCATATTCGGCCGGCAAGCTCATGGAATTTGGCCTGCGGCACCGGAACGTAGGCTCAATGATTGTGATTCTGTCTGTATGTTTCCGATTCATGTATGTTACCCTAAGCCTGTATGCTATGTCTACATTTATTTCTGGTTGAACTCGGCTCAGCGTCGAGTTGCCTGACAGTGTTTAACGGTGCTCAGCCTTACGTTAACCCCCTTTTCGTTTCACCGCCCAGACAGCTCCGTACTTTAAATCCGCGTTGAAGCCCTATCAGCAGGTAGAGCTCAATAAAGTACTTTGATAACTCCTCACCTTCGACCACTGTCTAAGGGGCAGCTCCTCCAACTCTTTCCTCGCGTTCTGGGCCCACTTCTCCACCGACTCCTTCGGATGTCCTCGCAAGAGCAGCATTGGTTGCACTGACTCGGTAAATATCAAACAATTCTGCCGCATTGATTCGCCTTGAAAAACTAATTCAGGTGAAGCTACATTCAGAAGAGGATCAGTTGTTGGGTGCCGCAAACGCAAGGAGGGAGCGCACATTTGTCCCATGCGCCGATGGGTATCCAAAGTGGTCTCTCTCCGAAATCCTCCCATGCATCCCCCATATCCTTGAGCCAGGTCGGGACATCGTCTAAATACCTATACTGATCGTTGCGAGCCTGAATATTCGAACCATTGATCAGTAAGTTGGCCCACGATCTTAAGCTGGTGAGGAATAATTTCACCACTATGGCTTCGCCGGCGAGAGTAACTAGCTTATGCTGCCAGCTATACTCCTAGCGTTGAAAAGTTGAGTCGACTGTCAATCCAGCCGGACCCCTCGATCGTGTGATAGGCTGCTAACTGACTGGATCACCTTCATCTTGTACCACAAGCGGTCGATGGTGCTCGTCAAAACAACCCAAATGACCTTCAATCGAGAAAAATACTCCGCCGGGCTTAAGTGCCTTCCATACATCCCGAAGGAGTTTGCGATAGTCGAGAACACCGTTGACGATGCAACGGGCCTGAATCATATCAAAACCACTCTCGTAAGAAGGGTCATCTAGGCAAGTGTTACAATCGCCCAAGATGAATCGGCAGTTGGGCGGCGCTTTCCTAGATTTTGAGGTTAAAATCAGGTTCCGTGGCTTGATGCTGACTCCTGCGACTACGTACGAAGAAGGATTTACTGGGGCTAGATCCAGCCCAACAACTTCCGCATGAGGGAACTCTTTTGCCATATCGACCGCCCATTTACCGGATCCCGTACCGAGGTCAAGGGCCCTTGGAACGGAGCCGTCGGCCCGAGGAGAGAGTGCTCTCTGGACGGCGTCCCGAGCGAGATAGAGACCGCCAGCGGCTGACTTGAGCATCTCGTGCTGGACGTCGAGTCGATCACGTTCTGCCAAGTCAGCTGTACGAGGGTGACATCTGAGATGATGCGTTTGATTTTCTAGGGAGAGTAATTACCAGGCAGTCTGTAGGACTGTGAAGCCATCAGATAGCGAAAACAAAGCTAGAAAACATAAGGCCCACGTCATTGGTGTTATTCAGTTTTCGTCCGTGAAGGTCCCTCAACACTGACGTATCGCTCTCACTCGAAAGGGTTTGTTGTGTCGGGGGAGCTGTTTCATCCATGCCAATGTGAGCAACTTTGGGAAACAGGGAAGTGGAGAGTCACCCTTGTGCGCTTTAGAATTTAACGTCACAAAAACGGCATTTAAACGGCAGGGTCCCGACAGGAGGGGCCTAGCCTCGCGTCCAACCTGGGACCACGAGGAAAATATATAAGCAAGCGGTTGGACGGATTTAAGCAGGCTTTGTCCGTGACTATTCAATTAAAACTCACAGTGGCCGGCGATTCAACCACAGTGATCCCCATTGATCCCCACGGAGAGCGGGACGCCGCAACCACTGGAACGGTTTTACTTACGTCATGACTTCTCACGGCAACACAAAGATTTCCCTTACGTAAGCCACCGAACAAGGTAATCAGGACAGTAAATCAGTGAAGCAACGAATTCCCCCACGTTAGAAAAGTGGGAACATTACTTGTTATTCAAGTTCAACAGCCAGATACGACTTCCAAACTAGCACTCCGCAGAGTATGCCAGCTTGACAGGCCATTCCAATTATGCTAAAATCACCCTAGTTTGCTTTCTTTTTCACTGCCCAGACAACAATCCACTATTAAAATGACGTCCCCATTTCAAAAGGTTGGCAGTAAACACGGGGACGGGATAGCGAGAATATTATGGTACTCACTCTCACAAAATTCATTACGCTGCAGTTCTCTATCTCATCCAGCGCCATCACCGACAGGCGGTTGACAGTATTCAGCATCATATCCTGAAGCCAGCAATAGAGCTTTTAGGGCCTTAGGAACCTTGAGTACCGATTGGTGCATCAGTCGACCAGCAATCCGCTCGGTTTCTGAGGTAAAAGTAAGATCATAGTGAGCCGAAGTAATGGGCGGCTAGCGGGCACCCACCGTTGCAGCTCTCATATGGACCGCAAGGAAGGAAGAAAGTAGTTCCTTCAATGCCGGCCCATGGATCCCCGGAGGTGGTCTCTAGGATCTCTGCTACCTTATTTAGATCGGAGAAGCCTGGATTTCTTTTCTACTCAAACTGGGTAGTCTAGCAGGATTTTTTACCCCTTGAGAGGGGGGACAGCTCACCCTCGTGGCTTCGATATATGCCATCGTCAGCTCATGAGACCAGCTGAAATCCTAAAGGTCGTTCGCATAAGTGCCCGTACATTCTCTTTCGTCGAGGTGGCGTACCGAATCCCCTTCTTTCTGAGGGCCATACTTAACCTTGTTCTTGTCATACAATCCCGCGTCTCCCTCGACTGATATGAATATCCCCTGAGGGTTCAGTACCTCGGCAATATCCGCACACAACGCCCCATAATCTTTGACTCCCTGCAACACTGATCGAGCGTGGATAATGTCGAATCGGCCATACTTCTTCAATCCCGCACTAGCGTCCCCTGTCTCGAAACGACAGTTTGACGGAGCTGTGCTTAATTGAGCGTTAGTATCTCTATTCACTCTGATAGTCGAACAAAATCTCATGGAGCTTACGACGAAGGGTTCACCGGAGCTAAATCCAACCCCAAAACTTCCGCATTAGGATATTGGAGCGCAACATCAATTGCCCAAGCACCGGACCCCGTCCCAATATCTAGAACTCTTGGATTGCATCCATCGTTCCTCTGTGAAAGGACTTTCTCCACCCCAGAGTTCGCAGGGAAGGGCCCTCCCAACATGGTAGCCACCGCTTGATGTTGTCCGTCAAGTCTCCTGTGTTCGAGGCCATCGGCTAACCAGAGAATGACTTCCCCCCTCAGCCCAAGGATTCGTTGCCATAACAAAAGTTTCCTCACCAGGTAGCATATATCTCTATGTTATTAGAGATATTTGAACTCAGCCATCGTATATCTCCTATCCGGAACCCGCTCACCTCGCTTGTGGTATTGAAAAGACGTCCATCAACCTCCCGTAGATCCGAGGGCTTTCCGTTTTTATCCATAATATAAGGTACGCCTAAACGGAGAAGGTTCTGTGTTCGTTTTTTCTGTTCAAGATCTTCTAAGCTGTAGCGAGCAGAAGGAGGGGACAGGTTGATCGATGAGTCTACACTGAGATGCAGGATAAGATTTAGAAGGGGTCTAGGGCTTGGCTTTCTCAGGGACATCCCTTCTCTGCAGCATGTTCCGTTATCTACTTTAGGAGGCCTTAAAATAAGCCTGAGAGATCTAGACTCTCTAGAAGTCTCGTAACTCCGAGTCCTCCACATTCCCTGGGCACCCAATCGCAGAGACGGTGTTACCACTGGATTTACCGCCAGAATAATTACTGGCATTCCAGCTCTGATAAGTCCAATAACAACTCCAGTGCAATGTGCAAAGTCAACTCAAGCTCGATGATCGACATGGCCGGGACTGACCTCGAGGAGGGCCCCACGACGGTCTCGAAGCCCTTAAGTTGGCTCGAAACGTTTCTGAACCGACCTCAGTGATGTTTCTTGCCCTTCGTACTAAGTCGTGTACAACGCATGGCATTAGGTCAATAAAGAAGTGGACTGGATAGCCAACTCTCTCCGCGGGGAGACTTAGCAGATCTGGACGAGTCCTGGGTAGCTCTGTAACACATCCAATTGACTAGGGGCTACTGCGCCAGTCGAACCTCCGCGTTTGGTTAACTCATTGCTGGAACGTCCGATCTTGACCTGTCGCTGGTCCGGATCTCGTTCTCCAGGGGAACGTCGTTGTGGAAAAGGGTTGGAAAAGGGTTGGGATGTCGTTGAATGGAAGAGCCATTACAGCTGTTTTCAGAACGATAGGCGTTCCCACGTTCTACGGCGGACCAACCCCTTCAGCAGCCCCACCCCATAATTCACCCAATACTCCAGATACATAGATAAAATCTTCTCCATAATAAATTCAGAGTAATATATAGTAAATGAGTGCTTTAAGATATCTGTCTAAGTAAAAATGAGAGAATTATACAGTTCGGGATGACTTTGCAGTAAATTGTACCAAAACACCAGAAAATCGAGATAGAAAAGAGGGTGTAGAGATATAATATATATTAAAGCTACCCTGTGGGATTCGATGGTGAGCTGCGGAGAAATGACTGAATTCTGGCAGTCTCAGTACCCCTCTACTAAGCCACATGTGTACCGTCCCGGATTTACTTGTAAAACAACAGAATATCATTGTGTTGTTGCAACCCATCGCTCGTAAGCTTCTTTAAAGCTCTCCAGAAGAAAATCAAGGCTTATCATTTCAGTGACGGTCGAAAGGAGTGATATCAGACACTACCACACCCGACCGTCTAGAAAATTACTTCAGCAGATCCAAGTCGCACATCTAAACACTCCGCAACAGCCCTGGGGGACACGCGTATGTACGCTCAATTATTCATCGTTAGTTAGTTGGTTACCATCTTACGCCTTTGTTTTCTAAAGAGGAATGATGAAATCCTGGCGAAGAAATCCTGGGCAGCTGCTAGCAAGACTACGGGCGTTATAATTCAGTCATTTCTCAGCCCCTCACCATCAAAGCCCCGCATGGTAGATTTAATGTATACCGTATCTCAGCAAACAGGTTTTTTTCCTTCTATCTGGATTTTCTGGTGTTTTGGGTACGATTTACTGCAAATTCATCCGCAAACGTGTAATTCTCTCATTTTTACTTAGACAGATATCGTAAAGCGCTCGTGTACTATAGGATAATCTTTATTTATGATGGAGGAATTTTTATCTTCATATCCAAAGTATTAGGTGAATTACGGGGGAGTGCTGCTGAGGGGGTTGGTCCGCCGTAGAACGTGGGAACGCCTATCGTTCTGAAAACAGCTGTAACAGCGACGGGCGCTTTCCACATCCTCACCCGTCGCTCATCCGAATTTCACTCGCCATGGAGATGTCATTGCGAAATAGGATAAGGATGCCGTTGACGCGGCTGACTGAAAGAGCCGGTTCGACGAAAAGCAACGTTTGTCCATCTTCGGCCAGCAAACTCGTGGGGTTTTGGCCAGCGGAACCGGAACCTAGGCTCTATGCTAGTGATTCTGTCTGAATGTTTCCGATTCATGTCTGCTATTAGAGGCCTCTATGCTATGTCTATATTTATTTCTAATTAAACTCGGCTCAGCGTCGACTTGCGGGCAACATTGGCTCAGCCTTACGTTAACCTTCTCTTCGTTTCACTGCCCAGACAGCTCCCCACTTTGAAAACATGTTGAAATTGTATTAGCAAGTAGTGCTCAATATAATACTTTGATAGAGGCTTACCTTCGACCACTGTTTACGGGGCAGCTCCTCCAACTCTTTCCTCGCGTTGTGGGCCCACATCTCCACCGACTCCTTTGGATGTCCTCGCAAAAGCAGCAGCGGTTGCACTGACTCGGTAAATTTCAAACAATTCTGTAGCATTGCTTCTCCTTGAAAAACTAGCTCAGGTGATGCTGGGTCGAGAAGGGGATCAGCGATCGGACTCTGCAGATGTAAGAGATGGGCGCACATTTGTTCCATGCCCCGATGGGTGTCCAGAGTGGTTCTTTTCCGACGTCCTCCCATGCATCCCCCATATCCTTGAGCCAGGTTGGAACATCGTCCAAATACTTGAGCTGATCGTTGCGAGCCTGGAATATTTGAACCATTAGTCCAAAGATTGCCCACAGATTTAAGCCGCTGAGGAATAATCTCACCTGTATGGCTTCACCGGTGAGAGAAATTAGTTTATGTTGCCAGCTATACTCCTAGATTCGACGTTTCAATACGTGCTGTGCTCTCGACTGCGTGACGGGCTGCGAACTGACTGGATCATCTTCATCTTGCACCCCAAGCTGTTGACGGTGCTCGTCAAAAGTAGTTAGGCGACCTTCAATCACGAAAAATACTCCACCGGGCCTAAGTGACTTCCATATATCCTGAATGAGTTTGCGATAGTCGAGGACACCGTTGACGATGCAACGGGCCTGAATCATATCAAACCCACTCTCGTAAGAAGGGTCATCCAGGCAGGTGTTGCAATCGCCCAGGATGAATCGGCAGTTGGGTGGTGCGTTCCTAGAATCGGAATACCTTAAAATCTGGTTCTTGTGGCTTGAGAAGTTCTACGGCAACGCACGAAGACGGGTTTACGGGAGCTAGATCCAGCCCAACTACTTCCGCATGAGGGAACTCTTTTGCCATATCGACCGCCCATTTGCCGGATCCCGTGCCGAGGTCAAGGACCCTTGGAACGGAGCCATCGGCCCGAGGAGAAAGTGCTCTCTGGACAGCTTCCCGAGCGAGGTAGAGACCGCCGGCGGCCGATTTGAGCATCTCGTGCTGGACGTCGAGTCGATCACGTTCTGCCAAGTCAGCTGCACGAGGATTTCACATGAGATCTAAAATGAAACGTTTGCTTTTTCAGGGGGATTAATCACCGGGGAGCCTGTAGGACTGTGAAGCCGTCAGATTATGAGAACGAGCTAGAAAACGCGAAGCTCACGTCGTTAGTGTTATTCAGTTTTCGGCCGTGCAGGTCCCTCAACAGTGACGCATTGCTTTCTCTCGAAGGGGCTTGTTGTGTCAAGGAAGCCGTTTCATCCATGTTGTTGTGAGCAAATCCGGGAACAGGGAATGGGCGGGTCGCGCCTGGGCTTTAGTATTTATACTCACCGTAACGTTAACCTACTGCGACCCTGCCTCGCACCCAAGCTAGGGTCACGGGAAAATAGGCAAAGGATTTAAGAAGGAATTGTCCGTCACGTGGTTTAGTCGAATGATATGTAAGGGACATTATTTTGACGTTTATTGCGCATCCACCACCCACCATTCAATTACAACTCACGTAGTGACCTCCGAGCTCCGTACAGTGACCTCCACGCCATCGGCCGATATATAGGCTTCAATGGTGGATCGCGGAGAACGGGATGCCACGACCGCGGCGGAGGTTTAGTTACATCATGGCTTCCTGTCAGCCCGGTCTCACGGCCCCACAAAGGCTTTCCTTACGTACACTACCGAACTGCGGAGCCAGTCAAGCAACAAAATTTCTCATGCCAGAAAAGGCGTGAATACAATTCGTCATTCGAGTCCTGTTACCGAAGCGACTTTGAAAACTCGCGGTCCGTGGGGTTGAATTCACTGTTGACACTATATATATGCCACGTCGACAGGCCGTTAAAAGTAATCTAAAATCGCCCTCGCCTGCTTTCTTTTTCACTGCCGGGAGAACAATGCACTGGAAAAGTAACTCCCACATGTCAAGGGGTTGGCTATGTCCGCAAGGTCGGAGATGGCCAAAAACATTTTGGTGTCCACCTTACTTTGCAGTTCTCGTCTCAGCCAGGGCCATCTCGGAGAGATGTTTGACGTCTCCTGCGTCATATGTTGAAGCCAGTAACGGAACTTTTGTGGCCTTAGGAACTTGAGTACTGACTTCGGATATATTAGTTCATCAACAACCGCTCGGCTTATGAGTTGAAAATAAGATCATAGTGCATCGAACCAACTGTAGGTTGGAGAGTACCCACCATTGCCGCTCTCATATGGACCGCAAGGAAGGAACAAATTATTTCCTTTCATGGCGTCCCATGACTCTCCGATGGGATACAGGGGAAATTTTAAAAGGGGTTCAGGGCTTCAGGAATATATACTCTCTGTGGCATATTCCGTTATCTACTTTTGAGGTTTTGAGGAGGCATTACGATAAGCCTGGGCGGCTCTCTGGCAGTCGCGTAACTTCTCCATTTTCCTTAGGCATGTCTACATTTCATTTCGGGTGCAACTCTGCCCAGCGTCGAGGTATTCAACATCGAATCTCAGCTTTTTGCGTTACTTTAACCTTCTCTTCTCTTCACCGCCCAGAAGCATTCCCACTTTGAAACATTAAACTCATATCAGTGATTAGAACTCAAAAAATATTTTGGATCAGGGCTCACCTTCGTCCACTGTTTAAAGGGAAGTTCCTCTAGTTCTTTCCTCGCATTCTGGACCCACTTCTGCACCGACTCCTTTGGATGTCCTTGCAAGAGCAGCAGCGGTTGCACTGACTCGGTAAATTTCAAACAATTCTGTCGCATTGCTTCTCCTTGAAAAACTAGCTCAGGTGATGCTGGGTCGAGAAAGGGATCAACGATCGGACTCTGCAGATGTAGGGGAGGTGCGCACATTTGTTCCACGCGCCGATAGGTATATAAAGTGGGTTGTTTCCGACATCCTCCCAAGCATCCTCCATATCCCTGAGCCACATCGGAGCACTCTCTAGGTACGTAATCTGATCGTTACGAGCCTAGATTATTTGGGCCGTTGGTCGGTCAGCTTCCCTGCAGGTTCAAGCCGGTGAAGAAATAAGTCATCTAACCCTCATGATCTCCCCCGTAAGAGAAGCTAATTTATGCTGCCAACTGTAGTCCTAAAATCGAAATGTCAATACACGCCGGACTCCTTGACTGCGCCATAGGCCGCTAACTGACTGGATCACCCTCGTCTCGGGCCTTTAGTTGCTGACGGTGCTCGTCCAAGCAACCCAGACGACCTTCAATAACAAAGAATACTCCACCGGGCCTAAGCGCCTTCCATATATGCTGAATGAATTTGCGATAGTCGTGAACACCCGAGACGATGCAACGGGCCTGGATCATATCGAAAGCACTCTCATAAGAAGGGTCATCCAGGCAGGTGTTGCAGTCGCCCAAGATGAATCGGCAATTGGGCGGTGCTTGTCTACAGGTGAAATTCACTGAAATCAGGTTTTGTGGCTTGAAACTGAGAAAAGACACCAACTGCAACGCACGAAGAAGGGTTTACTGGTACTAGATCCAGCCCAACTACTTCTGCATGAGGGAACTCTTTTGCCATATCGGTCGCCCACTTGCCAGATCCCGCACCGACGTCAAGGATCCTTGGAGGGGAGCCGTCAACCCGAGGAGAGAGTGCTCTCTGGACGGCTTCCCGAGGGAGATAGAGACCGCCGGTGGCCGACTTGAGCATCTCGTGCTGGAGATCGAGTCGATCACGCTCAGGCAGATCAGCTGTGCGAGAATAGCACACAATATATGAGATGAGGCATTCGATTCTTAGGGAGGTAACTACCAGGCAGCATGTAGGACTACAAAAGATAGCGAAGCTGTCAGATTGTGTCAACAAGCGGGAAACGTGAGACTCGCCTCAATGGTGCTATTCAGTTTTCGTCCATGTAGGTCTTTCAATACTGACGTATCACTTTCACTGGATGTGGCTTGTTGTGTCGAAGCAGCTGTTTCATCCATGGCGGTGTGAGCGAATCTGGAAACAGGGAAGTGGTGGATCCGGTCGCGCTTGTGTGCTTCAAGTATTTATAGTCACGGCATTGAAGTCGCCTAGTCACTCCTGCCGGAAGCCTGCCGAGCGCCCAGACTTTGATGGAACCGGGAAATCGGGGAAGAGGTTGGACGGATTTAAGGAAAAACTGTCCGTCGTCTGATTTTGACTAGTCCCTTGATAACACGATCCCATTCTCTGGCGCTCCCTCCATGAACGACCATTCAGTTACAAGTCTCATAGTGTCCGAATTCACCGCTGTGATCTCCATCCCATCGGGCGAACCATTGGCTGCAAGACTGACCACGGAGAACGGGACCACTTCAAATCTTTAGCCATATTGTGACTTCTTCCCCTCAGCTGGGGAAGCCGGGATGGCCATGGAAGATCTAGAGTTCGATTTCGACTCCGGAGTTTGCCGCTTCACTTCGCTCACCTCACCCCTGAAATTCGTATAAACTACGCATAAAACGACATGTATTTAGCTTTCATATGGTGGATGCGAATACTAGGGCTAAACCAGACGTGAAAGTGACTCCCACATCTCGAAAGGTCGGCTATGCTCACCGGGACGGAGACGGCCAGAACGTTTTTGGTGCTTAACCTCACAAAATTCACTGCTTTGCGGCTGTCGATTTCGCCTGGCGAGATCTCGGATAGATGCTTGACGTCTCCGCATCATATCCTAAAGCTAGTAATAGAGCTTGTAAGACGTTATGAACTTGAGTACCGACCAATGCACCAGTTGATTAACAGCCGCTCGGCTTCTGAGTTGAAAGTAAAGTCATAGTACGTCAAACGAACTGTTGGCTGTAGGACACCTACAAAGAGCCATTATAAAAGACGGGCGTTATCCACATTCGACTGGCGAAGTAGGGCTCTTGGCTTGAAGATCTGATAGGTATGTAGTCCCTTTGCTCTGCAATATTGCCCGTATATTTCCCAAATATTTCTGTAATTTCTGGCCTTTATATAATGTCTACGTATATTTCGGGTGCAACTCGACTCAGACTTAAGGTGTTCAACATTGACTAACCGCGTCCGGTGTTACCTGAACCATCTCTCCGCTTCACTGCCCAGACACTTTCCCACTTTAGGACGTTGAACTCGTATGAGTGATTAGAGCTCAAAAATTATATTCGATCAGGGCTCACCCTCGCCCACTGTTTAAAAGGCAGCTCCTCTAACTCTTTCCTCGCATTCTGGACCCACTTCTGCACCGACTCCTTTGGATATCCTTGCAAGAGCAGTAGTGGTTGCACTGACTCGGTATATTTCAAAGAATTTTCTCGCATTGCTTCTCCTTGGAAAACGAGCTCAGGTGACGCTAGATTGGGATGAATTCTAGTTATTGAATATTGCGAAATGCAAGAGGTGAGCGCGCGCACACTTGTTCCACGCGCCGAGGGGCGTCCAAATTGTTTGGTCTCCAACGTCTTCCCAAGCATCCCCCATGGCCTTGAGCCACATCGGAATACTGTCTAGGTACTTAATCTGATTGTTACGAGCCTGGAGTATTTGAGCCGTTGATCGGTCAGCTTCCCTGCACAAGCGGGTGAAGAAATAAGTCATTTAACCTCCATAGCCTCGCCGACAAGAGAAACTAATTTATGCTGCCAGCTGTAGTCCTAAAACCGACATGTCAATACACCCCGCACTCCTTGACTACGTCATAGGCCGCTAACTGACTGGATCACCCTCGTCTCGAACCTTTAGCTGCTGACGGTGCTCGTCCAAGAGACCCATACGACCTTCAATAACAAAGAATACTCCACCGGGCCTAAGCGCCTTCCATATATGCTGAATGAATTTGCGATAGTCGTGAACACCCGAGACGATGCAACGGGCCTGGATCATATCGAAAGCACTCTTATAGGAAGGGTCATCCAGGGCGGTGTTGCAGTCGCCCAAGATGAATCGGCAATTGGGCGGTGCTTGTCTAAAAGTGAAATTTCCTGAAATCAGGTTCTTGTCGCTTGACACTGAGAAAGACGCCTACTGCAACGCACGAAGAAGGGTTTACTGGCACTAGATCCAGCCCAACTACTTCTGCATGAGGGAACTCTTTTGCCATATCGGTTGCCCACTTGCCAGATCCCGCACCGACATCAAGGATCCCTGGAGGGGAGCCGCCAACCCGAGGAGAGAGTGCTCTCTGGACGGCTTCCCGAGCGAGATAGAGACCGCCGGTGGCCGACTTGAGCATCTCGTGCTGGAGATCGAGTCGATCACGCTCCGGCAGGTCAGCTGTACGAGAATTGCACACAATATATGAGATGAGGCATCCGGTTTCTAGGGAGGTAACTACCAGGCAGCATGTAGGACTACAAAAGGTAGCGAAGCTATCAGATTATGACAACAGCCTGGAAACGCGAGACTCACGTCAATGGTACTATTCAGTTTTCGTCCGTGCAGGTCTCTCAAACCTGACGTATCGCTTTCACTGGATGTGGTTTGTTGTGTCGAAGCAGCTGTTTCATCCATGGCGGTGTAGCGAATCTGGAAACAGGGAAGTGGTGGGTCCGGTCGCGTTTGTGAGCTTTAAGTATTTAGAGTCACGGCATTGAAGCAGCCTAGTCACTCCTGCCGCAAGCCTCGCGCCCAGGCTTTGATGGAACCGGGAAAGTCGGGGAGGTTGGGCGGATTTAAGGAGAAACTGACCGTTGTCTGATTTTGACTAGCGTCAGGAACGGACCTGAGGCCGACTGCATTTTCTGCCCGAGGTCGCGGACCAGCGGGTCCGCGAAAGGGTTCGGATCGAGTCTTGATTTCGGTCCGGACTCGGTCTTGTTTCTATATTTAGCTAATTATTTCCTTTCATTTCCGTATGTATATACATTGTGTTGTGTCGATTCCTCGTCGAACCTCTCTCTCCTGAAGTCTCGTCTCTCGACCCTC
>KN822951.1:201337-220058 GCA_000827465.1 Tulasnella calospora MUT 4182
TCGGTGCGGTCCGTCTGTGTGAGCCGGCTTTTCCCTCAGTCGCCCCCTGAGACCGACCACAGCTCGGGTTGCAGTTGACCCTTGTCATGGAAAATTGAGTTTCTCGTGATCATCTCGCCTACCGATTTAGGCACGGAGTAAAACGTTTCAGTTCTGGGACTGGCCACGACATCCGCGCCGAACAACATTGTCGAGAAGCCAGTCCTCTCATCAACAATAAAAACCAGCTAATAAACTCTGCAGTCGATTGTACAATGATATTAAACGTTTACTCGCTACTTTTATTGATCGCCCAAAGGGAGTCCCACTAGGAAGATCAGTCACCGGCAGCCGGCCCAAGGAATCAATAAATCGCTATTCCAGAGAACAAGAGCCCACAAGCTCTCACCTTCATATAGAACTTGACTGTCATGTTCTTCATCTGAGCTTCCGCTAGCGCAGCCCACCTATCCAGGTCCTCCTGATTGTAACCATGGAGTAGGAGAAGTGGCTGGACACCTTTCGGCATTCTCATGCAAGCCTGCCGCATTAGCTCCCCGGCGACCCGGTGGGGGGCTTTCACAAATGATAAGTAAGATGATGGATAGCGTTGACAGAAGTGTCGTCACTTACGATCTGGCAAAAATGGACCGACCGGAAGATAGAAAATGTTACCTTCTACGGCTTCCCAAGGTCGTCCAGGTATATTATCCAGAAGGAACCGCACATTAGGAAGTTCCGCAAACCAGGGTTTCTTTTCTGGACTCCGTCGATAACTCATCAAACCCGGTTTCGCTTAGCGCCTCCAGCAAAGCCCACCCACCATGGTCGCTTCAACATACGCCTTGAACAGCTTCTGTGACCACAAATAGTTCTGGGTTGTATCAGCACAATTTGCAGCGAGTATTCTTGCCTGAGCTTACCGGTTGCCCTTCCTCTTGGATACCAAACGGTTCTTTCGCTTCATTGAATAGCTCCATCACAGGCTCGATAGTCAGAAAAATTCCTCCAGGATTCAAGATGTCGGACACATTCTTGAAAAATGCAGCGAAATCCTTGATTCCTTGAAGAACGGCCCTGGCGTGAACAACGTCAAAGCGACCAAAGCGGCCGAGGTCGGTACCAGCATCGCCTTTTTCGAAGTGACAATTATCGGGGGGCGACCTACAATTGAGTTCTTGGATACCGACACCTCTCGTCGAGCAAGTATTAGGAAGGACGTACGAACCCGCATTCACCGGAGCCAAGTCCAGCCCAAGAACTTCAACGTGTGGATACGCTTTTGCAATGGCGATAGCCCAAGAACCAGCTCCGGTCCCGACATCGAGGACTCTCGGTCGGTACCCATCTGCTCGAGGCGATAGGATCTTGTGAACGCCGGATTCGCGGGGGAAAGGGCCGTCGAGTACGATGCAGATAGCTTCGTGTTGCATATCGAGTCTTGAATGCTCGATGAGGTCAGCTGAAACAGTCAACTCATCTTTAGATAGGTTGAAGAGGCAGGCTGACGTTCATCTCGTACCAGGGAGCATGTAGGCCTTTCCATCAGGGAAGAGATACAAGTCAGTGCAACGCGGCGCACAGGAGGAAGGAGTTCACTTACCTCGCTGGTGTTATTAACCATTCGACCATAAAGCTCTCTCAAAGCTGGGTTTTGTTCTTCGTTCGTTGCTTCCATTGTTTGTAGTTAGTGATACGTCAGTGGTCGGCGTCCTGTGGGGAGGGGGGGATAGGATGATCTGAAGCATCTCGACATTTCACTGCTTATCAGCCTTGTGTAGCGTGTGGGTGTTCCTAGGAAGAACTGCGGGATCGAAGTCAGGAGACAAGGAAACGCTCTTATGCCGTCTTGGAGGAACTGCTATTTTTATCTTATCTTATCAGCGCCAGTCGCATAGCTCTCACCGCAGAAGCGAGTATGACCGGGGAGGGGGGGGGTGTCTGAGATATATTCATGTTATAATTACACATGACTTATGGACTTCTTAATAGCCCAAACTCCTGGCCACTGGAATCGACGAGTCAGCCTGACTGGTCCGAGCTCCAAGTTTATGCGATGAAGCTCACTCTACCGTATTGTTTGACCTTGGCTTCTGTGAGCTCTGCTTGGGGGCTGCGTATCCAGAGATCCACGACCTCAGGAGGTTCACCAAGAGAGTGCAACAGCGGACGAGCCGCATCCGTGAATTGGAGGCAATTCCGGGCCATCAGTTCCCCAACGCGTCGCTCAGTCTGGGACACTGGTGAATGCTAGCCGTCAGAAGCAATAAATATAATACATCGAAGAACGTGGACTGACTATTCTGATCCCAGGCACCAATGGGAGTGTAGAGCACTATAGAAGAAACCTCCTGCCATACATCGCCCCATTCAGCGAGACGTTCGGGTATCCGCTCCAACTCCGGAAGCCCGGGGTTTATTGCCTAATCGTCAGGCTAGTGAACTTTGGGTTTCGAACTTTGTGGGGATCCTGCTCACGATCATCGATCGCTCTGCTCCAGTGAGTAGCTTGTGCATCCAGCTAAAGTTCTAAAAGGGCAGAAGCGATTACTATATTTTCAAGTAATTAGCCGAAGGCACACTCACGGGATCATCGGGCTCTTGAGTTCCGAAAGACTTGCGATCCGCATCGAAAAGCTCGAACTGAGCTTCTAACGAAATGAATACCCACCCGGACGTAACATCTGGACGACCTCACTCAGGAAAGCTGGGTAATCGCGAATCCCCTGAATAATATCACGGGCATGGATGACATCAAAGCTATTGTAGAAGCGGCTTAAGTCTTTATTAACGTCGCCGCATTCGAATTGGCAGTTCGGTGGAGGTTGCCTGGGAGAGAAGTGGCGTTGGTAGAATACACGTAAGTCAGTTTTCCCGAGCCAATCCCAAGGTACTGGAGTATCGATACTCACGAGATGGGGTTTACGGGGCTAAGTCGAGTCCCACCAGATTGGCATGGGGGAACCTCTGTGCCACCCCGATAGCCCAAGAGCCGGAACCTGTGCCAACGTCGAGAACCGCTGGCTGAGAATTCTGCCGCATTTTCAGTGCCCGTTCAACAGCATCTGGGCACGGGAACAGTCCCCCCATTCTTGTGGTCAGCATTTCGTGTTGCAGGTCGAGTCGCTTGTGCTCCACGGCGTCGGCTAATTGACAGACGCGATGGGATTAGCGAGGTTATACACGCTTCCTGATTTATACTGAGATCACCTGGAAGCATGTAAGACTTTGTGTTGCAGGAAGAGTTTAGCAAAAGTGGCTGCGAAGAAGGAAGACTCTCCGAACCCCATTCACAGGCTGTTCAGCTGCCTGCCCTGCACTTCACGAAGGAGGGCTTCAATCTTCAGGTTACCGCTGGACTGAGGCATCTCTTTCGAGTGCGGTTGACTGGGAAACGATTGGGTATGGAGCGGGGGATGACGGGCGATTGAGGCCTAGTTTGGGAGTAGCGGTAGTCCCGACTGCAACGCCCGACCCATTGGGGTAAATTTATGCTAAATAAGAATGCTTAGTAGTCATTTGATGGATGTCAAACGGCGAACACATACATCACCATCATGCAAAGTAAATCACTGAGGCTGGTGACCTCAACGAAGCGGGTTCGCTCCTTTGCTAGCGCTCCGCAAAAAGACGCTTCTCTGATCAGGGTTTGGTGCGGTAATATCCGCGTCCGCCGTTGGGAACGGGTGGCCCGAAGGCACGTGCAGTCCATTTTTGAGAAGCAAAGTTCCACCGCTTCGTAACTGATGAGTGCTTGAAAGCACCTGCAGGCCACATTCTAATTGGTCGGCGAGAGCCGATTTATGTGAGCAAGGGGAGAAACCTGCCTGGGACGCTTGAACTCACAGCGGATCGTATGAAATGGGTGCAGAAACGATCTCAGGTCTTTACAGTCAATCACTCTTCTCCCGCACGGAGGGGGAGACGGGGTGGCTTGCAGCAGGGAGGTCGATGAAGGGTGCAAGTTAATCAGGCGGGACTGTTGGCGTCATCATGGCTTCAATTTGTATTTCGGGGATCTCCGCCGCTGACCCAGAGAGGCTGAAATTGGGGACAAAGTAGGAGTCAAAGGCGTTTGAGATTGAATGTGGAGTTCTGAAAACGAACGTCGAGCCATACAAAGGCGTGTTTGTCGACGGACCCTCGCTGCCACCAACGGCGCCCTGTCGCGCCAACTGCAAATGGGCACAATGAAAAAGCTATGTCATAGTACATATGGATGGTGTTGTGGACTAATCTTGTATGCTTCTAGTACATGTCTAAATGATAAAATGCTAGTGAATGGGTAAGTTGGTACAGTGTGATGGGGGTTGGGCTACGAGAACAGGGAGCGGGGAGCGGGGGCGCATGTAAAGAACAAAAAATCAATAGAATACATCTCCGGACTTTCTCCTTTTGATCCCCCAAGAGCATATCCACTAGGGTCGATAGTATGGTCAGCAAGGGATGGATGCATGATGCTGGAGGCATGGCGACGAGACTCACTCGGATGTATAGTCGTCTTCGAAGGTTCTTTAGCTCATCATGCACGCGCTCCGTCCACAAGTCGATGGTCTCCTCAAAGTATCCCGCCGTCAGAAGCAGCGGCCGAACTGACGAAGTAAACCGGATGACATCTTGACGCATGAGTTCAGCAACATATTTAGAACGTTCGCCCACTAGATATGCGTGTTATTGATCAGCGAATGAGGAGGGGAGGGGAGAGGGATCATCGAAAGAAGCTACTCACGACTCTCTTCTCCCCAGGGACCGATCGGTATCCAGAGCACCTTCTCACCGGTCTCTTCCCATGTACCCTCCATGTCCTTCAACCATTTAGGAATTTGAGGTCCAGCCCGGATACCAGGTCCCCGAGCCTATGGGTTGGGGCGAGCCGCAATGTCAGTTGAAACGTTCCCACCTCGCCCAACGGAAATCCGCTCACCTCCATCGCAGACAGTGATGCAAGCGACATTTTCTGGGTCCAAGAGAACTCCTAAAGATCGACGTCAGACATCGAAGCTAAGGGGAAAGCGAAACGCGCTCTCTGCTCACCGGGTCGTCTTCGCTTCGGGCGGTCACAGGTCGGAAATGCTCGTCGTACAGCTGGAATTCGGCCTCGATCGACTGAAAGACTCCACCGGGACGAAGCACTTGAGACACGTCTTCAAGGAAGGCGCGGTAATCCGCAATGCCGGAAGACACGCAGCGCGCGTTGACCACGTCGAAACCGTCGTGGTACTGATCCAAACCGAGGTTGACGTCGTCGCATTCGAAGCGGCAATTTGGTGGGGGTGGTCTGTGACGTTACAAAAAAGACCCGGTTTGCCGGAGGTTAGATAGAAGCTAAAAAATCTCAGGGACGTAATAAAGGTTTTACGAACGATTTCAGGTTTGCCGGTGCGAGGTCAATTCCGACAACGTCGGCATGAGGGAAGAGCTTTCCGACGTCCAAGGCCCAGCAGCCGGATCCGGCGCCCACGTCGAGGATGGAGGGTACTTCGGTCTGCTTAGGTGCCAGCGCTCGGTGGACAGCGTCGGGTCTAAGGAAAAGACCGTTCATCTTCTTCTTGAGCATCTCATGTTGCATGTCGAGTCTGCAGTGTTCTGGGGCGTCGGCTACGGATGTATGCAAAGCGTCAGCAACCCCAGCATCAGCAATACTTCGGATCTCGGCAGACTGACCAGGAAGCATGTAGTACTGATATCCAAGAGAAATATATCGAAAAGGAGCTGTCAGTTGAAGGTACAATCGAACGCGCCGAAAAAAACAAGGGCGTGCTCTCACCTCGCTCGTATTGTTAAATACCCTGCCATGTATTTCGCGAAGCATCCGCTGATGGTCGACGGAAGATTCGTATGAATAGATGCTCCATGTTGGACTAGAACAACGTGATGTGTCGCTAAACTCTCTTACACCCATCTCGTCGCCGGTGAGCTCGTCATCGGCGTAGTCGTCCCGAAAATACCGGTCATGTGATATCGTTGCGACCATTGTGCACGAGCCGAGTGAAAGCTGGAAAATGGGAGTAGGTGAAAATAGAGGAGGTGATAACAAACTAGTAGCGAGGTCGATGGCCTAGCCGATAATGGTGGTTGAGGAGGAATCAGGAGGGGAGGGGGAGGAAAGCGAAATGGGGAAAGGCGATGTGGAGCAACTCTTCGACCCCTGCTTGGTCTTGAACGTCGATATATACCCCTCGACTCCTTTCGCCACTTTCTACTGCATCCGGCGCTCGCTTAACCATTGGGAATCAAAGACACAGAGCTTCGCGGCTGAAAGGTCCTAGGTCGGCGGCGGATCTGTGCCTCTGCCACATCTGAGCCGAGATCTGCGATCCCATTCGCTCCTTTGTCCGGCGGATGCAGGGGCAGCGAAGTAAGAGAGGAACGTTGGGTTTATCCCAGGTCCAGGTTACCCTTTGCACACACCTTCGATTATCATAAGCCCGGAATGAACCGCGAGGCTAGAGAGAGCAGATACGATCAAACGATTGGACTCGTCGGTTGTCCGATGACACGAGGATCGGGGGAAAAGGGTGTGAAGGACGTAAAAACACGACCATTAGCACGGGTGTACATAATAGCACACCACAAACCCGACATCCGCCCGCGCGATGAATCTGGCCCCCCGCGCTCCCTCCGCGATGCCTCGGTGCCCTACAAAGGAAGCCTCAGTGTGTGCAGCAGCGCATGAGGCCAGTGGCGCTCAGGGAGGCGCTTTTTTGGTTGGAAACCCGATTTCCTCCTTGGGCGGTTTGCAACGTTTCGGCAATCGCCGGACCCAGCGGAGTCGGTCAGTGCTCGCCCGCCGAAATCGTCACATACGACGTAAGGGATCCTAGGTTGGTGCGTCCCGGTTACTTGTTCTTCGTCCGCCGTCGTCCCATTCTCACCTCCCCCGGTCGGGCTTTGAAGGTGGGAGAGAGGGTTCGCGGGCGTGTGGCCGGGGCGTGAGGGTCAAGTCAAAAATGTCTGAAAATACTCATAGAATGGAACCGCCCTCCCCCATGTGTCACTGATGGCTTGGAAGTCGCCTTTGTGGAGACGATTCTTGGCGGAAATCCGTCGACGGAGAACACTGACGACCTCACTAGAAGCTGGCAGCCTAAAACAGGCAGCCAATTGACGTCTCCAGATCCCCACTATGCCCGAAGCTGGGAGAGCGAGGCGAGCTCATCAGATTAGGCATTCTATATTGAGAGACTCTTGCCAGCATTCCCCGCGCACAGCCGGACCAGTCAGCAGTCAACGCGTGTATCACTGGAATATTTCGAATTTTGATGGCGTACCAGAGAACGAGCGTTGGAGCCAAGTTCTGGAATGCCTGGTTACCACTGCTGAGGACACCGACGCGCAGTCGAGGTGCTCAATTGGCCGATGCCCGGGAGCTTAAATGGGTGGTGATCTCTGGCTAAAAAAGGGTCGAAGCTGGGTGACACGATCGAACGATGGTTTACTTCATAACTTTGACAGATGTCGGCCTCTTGATATGGTTTGCTTAAAAAAGCAAGAAATAATTCAAGATATGGGATATGAAGTGGTACGGGTGAGCCGTACTCGGGATCCGTAGTTCAAGCCTATTGGTTGGGGAGCACGATAGGCAAAGCAGGCGGCTCTTTCGCTCCAACGGTGGTTGAGTTCGCCGGAACGGTTCTGGCCGCGATCATCCCGTAAGGAAAAATGACGCCCGGGTGAAGTAAGCAGATCGTCATTAGACATTCAGCTCCGTCGCATTCGCCACCCAAAGCATTGCGTTCTTATAGCGAAATTCTTCCTGGGGCTTGAGATCCTATCCAGGAGCGAGACCACCCTACGGTACCAGCCAATGGCAGAGGACGATGAAGGTGCGGCGACGACGCAGTCCCGCTTAGTCGAGCAAATCGCGAGTGGCGCAAGGTGTTGCGACGGAACCTCTCGTCTGAAATCATTTGAAGACGCGGAGATGGTTGTCTCGAGAGGCGGCGGAGATGCGCGAGAAAACTGTGGCAGAGGTGTGCCGCAGATGCCAGTGGGGCAGACGGAGTTGTCCGCTAAACGCGTATAAGTCCGTCCAGGCAAAACCTCGCGCGTCGAGCTCATTGTCGGGTCCGAAGAGTGCCTAGATGGTCACAACCGCTTAGTGCAGCTGTCATGCCGTGATGGTCATCTTCGGGCCTACGTACCCATGGTTAGTACGAAGGCCCTGACGACGACATTGCAATTCAGACCACGCCCCCCTCTCAAGCGACTCCGATCGCCTCCCCCCTTGCTACTTACCCGGTAAACTCAACTAAGGAGCGCCCCAAATCTAAATATAACACTGCGCAATCAAGTAGATTTCAATGAGCGCGCCAGACGTGGACGACTCTGTATCAATGACCTCGCTTGACAGCGAGGAGCAGTCTCGAAGTGAGTCGCCCTTCTGGGCTCATTGGAACCCGACCACCGCGCCAAGCAGCCCACGGACCAGTATCTACTCCTTCGCTTCTTCAGTGGAGAAGCATCTTGTCACCCAGACCGTGCATGGTCGAGTTTTGAATAATACCAACGAGGTTAGGGATAATCCCCTTTTGGTTGGCCGCCGGCGACTGACGCTCCATTACTTCGATCCGCGGCTAGAAATACATGTTGCCGGGTTCGTATCGCCCCTGACCATCAAGGAAAAATGTCACTCGCTGATGAATCCTCTGATTGAATCTCATAGCCGACACCGAGGAACATGGGCGTCTGGACATTCAACATGAGATGCTGAAAGCCGCTCTCGGTGGGCTGTACACCCGGCCAGCTGCCCCAGCAGTCCGGCGCGCTCTGTCGTCACGTAAGGATGATGGCTCACCCATGGTTCTCGATATCGGGACGGGCAGTGGAAGCTGGGTCGTGGATATGGCGAGGCAATATCCTCATGCAGAAGTCATCGGCATGGACCTTGCTCCTCCTAATTTTGCTGTGTATGTACACCGATTCAGGAAGGTCCGTTGTTCTGATACTCAAGAATCACCGCATGTGTTACCTTTATCCCCTTAGCGCGCCTCCTCCGAACGTTCGAATCGAATGTGACGATGCGAACTTGGGGCTTTCGCAGTACTTCCCCGAGTCCTTCGACGTGGTCCATTGCCGATGCATCACAACCGGTATCATCAATTATCGAACCTTACTAGAACAGATATATGCCGCCCTTCGGCCAGGAGGCGTGCTTCTTACCGTCGATTGTGACATGCTGGTGTACAGCGAGAAACAGGAGCCGATTCTCGCCCTGAACGAGAACGAAGAAGTCAGTGCCCAAATTAGGACCTCATCCGCCGGACTACAGAATCCTGAACTTCTTTTCCACCACTCACAGGGCTTTACATGGATGAATAAGATTCTCGTTTCCGCATTCGAGGCGATTTCCGTAGGCCCCTTCTTAATCCAGCGAGGTCTTCGTCGCGTTGATCCCTGATTCATCGTCACTATTAAAGGCCCGCAACCCCAACGCCAAGGCGTATCTCCAAACCTCGAAGTGGTTGAAAGAGATGGAGGAAGCGGGTTGTCAATGGGAGGAACGAGGCGAGAAAGCTGTTTGGGTTCCCCTCGGAACTTGGCCAGAAGAGCGTGAGTTACATCACTGTGTCTGAGTGAGATCAAAAGACGATAGTTACCGCTGTGTTGACGCTCTCTTTCCTGATAGTGAACAAAGAACCGGTGAATAAACGGGCGCATCTTGCAGCCGAACTCATGCGAGAAGATTTCTATCGCATGGGCGCAACTCTACGCCCTCTTCTCTTGATGTCGGGGCATTTCGAGGAGACCGTCGACCGGTGGATTCGGATGCAAGAAGCGGAGCTGAGGGACCTGAAGGAGAAGATGTACGTCAAGGTGAGACAGACGAAAGCTTTCACCATTCTTGTGCCTTGCACGACCTAACGAGGCCGGGTTAAAACAACACAGTGGATAGTAAACTGGGCAGTCAAAAAGAAGCCATCCGGGTCACCAGAGCCCGATGTTCAAAAATCGGGCCCGCCAGCGATGGAGTCATGAAAGGTAAGTCGATTTTATTGTAGAAACTGTGATCATCCCTACGGCAAGCTGATTCCCCCATTTTGTTAGGAACCTGAGGTAATACGATGGATTCGCTGCTTTGTATCTCTCTCAACACCGGTGTACGGGTATTGGTCACTGTATCAATTTATGCCTTTGGACCCCACTTCACCAAGCGCTTCTGGCCGGGCGAGCAAATCTACACAGAACACGGACCTCATCGAATGGGAGAGTGTGGCGTTTGGCTTATTTCCGGTGATCGGCTCGTCCTTTCCGGATATAGGGGTTGAGGTGGGAACGCCACTGACCCGTTGAAACCTTGACCGGCTCCAGTTTTCTGCATTTCTCTTTCCCGCTTCAGACCACCGCTCCCTTGCTTAGGTCAGATCTTTCATGAGCACTATATCCAACCTAACCGATCACTGAACGCTTCTGCTTCTGCTTTTCATTTTAGCAGGACACCTTCAGCTACGAGGCAAGATATTGCCTTTCCTGTTGTAGGGGTCCGCGTCAACCCACGAAGGAAAAGAATATTTCCACCATTCTCTTCGATGATTCACTGAAGCGGCCTTCTATGTGGAGGATTCTCTCGCTCGCAACGGCTTCCGGAACTCCGGAATCCAATCGCTTTATTACCCATGTCTAAGGTGACAGCACAGGAAGAGATCCACCTTCCTGCGGGAAATATCAGACTTTTACCAGCAGTCCTTTCTCACTCATCATCGATTCCATCTCTCCCCTCTCTCCCCTCTCTCAGCTCATTATGGAAGACGAAACTGTATCTCAGTCCAGTGGTATGACGTCACGTAGTGAGTCGCCATTTGGTGACACTGAGGGCTCCGTGGCAGCGCCCAGCAGCCCACGGACCAGCGTTTACTCTTACGCGTCTTCCATCGACAAGCACTTGGTGCTGAAGGAGTTACACGGAAGGATAGTGAACAATACGAACGATGTACGTGTGACGGATCTCAGAATTCTGTGCGTGGGTGTGAAGAACGCTGACACCAAGTTTATTTTTGGCGCACTAGAAATACGTGCTTCCAGGTACTTTATTTGCACTTCATGAGATTCTGCATCTCAACTAATTAACCTACTTTTACTCTCAGCTGATGGAGAGGAGCATGGCCGTTTGGATGTTCAGCACGAGATGCTGAAAGCGGCTTTCGGAGGGCTCTACGTTCGTCAGGCTGGGCCTGCCGTCCGCCGCGCGCTGGCGCCCCGAAAAGACGGAGACCCCAATGCAATATTGGACATTGGAACCGGGAGTGGCTGTTGGATTATTGATATGGCGAAGCAGTATCCTCACATAGAAGCCATCGGCATGGATCTGGTTCCACCCAATTTCGTTTCGTGAGTTCCAAGTCCCTCACTGACGTGAAGGAGACCATGGGGACTCAAGGGCGCTTTGAACTGTATAGGCAACCTCCATCAAACACGCGGTTCGAGTGTGACGACGCCAATCACGGGCTTTCTCAGTATTTTCCAGAATCGTTCGACGTGGTCCATTCGCGGTGTATAACCATAGGAATCACCGACTACCGGAGTCTTCTGGAACAAGCATATAATGTCCTTCGACCTGGCGGAGTTCTACTGACTGTAGATTGTGATATGCTGGCGTACAACGAGAACGAAGAGCCTATTCCCGCGATGAACGAGGACGAACCGGTGCGTCGCATTTCATATCATCAAATTAACTGGTGCCTGACCCTGATTGAAAACGCTAGGGATTCTCATGGATGAACCTCGTTTTAACCCTCGCATTTCAGGCGATCAGTGTATGGTTGTTAGAATTTCGGTTATGCACAGATTTCTTATCAGATTGCCAAACTTGTAGAAACGGAATCCCAACGCGAACGCCTACCTGAATACCTCGAGATGGATCAAAGAAATGGGGGAGAAAGACTGTCCTTGGGAAGAGTTTGGTGAACGAGTCGTTTGGGTACCATTAGGGCCATGGACTGCAGAGCGTGCGTCTGACAAACCCCAGCTGCGTCTTCGGGTATGGAAGCACTGAACGTCCTGGCTTGACCTCGTAGTGCAAGGAGACCGCGTCAACAGGCGAGAGTTCGTCGCGGCCCAACTCATGCAAGAGGACTTTGTAAACATAGGTGCATCAGTACGTCCTCTCCTCCTGGCTTCTGGAAACCCCGTGGAAACGGTCGATCGGTGGATTCATGAGCAGGAGGAAGAAACGAGAGAGACGAGGGGGAAGCACTATTTCAAGGTTAGCATTGCTTAAAGCCTTTCATAATGGATGCGAACGCTCAGTCCCCGTCTATCCCGTCGCGCAACACAGTGGATTTGTAATTGGGCAGTGAAAAAGAGATGATACCGCCCGACCTCTTCAAGAGGAGAGTATATTGGTCAAACCTCCCCTCATCTGTCCGGTTATCGTTCGCTTCGACAAGCAGGTTGCTTTATTTTATTAGGCAATATGCAGCAGGGGATGAATTCTCTACTCTTGTATTTCTACCTGGTGTATCACCATCACTTGTGTATCGATTTATGCTCTTCCGAGAATCTGGAATACACATGGCTACCTCGCGCCACCGCGGAACCCACACAACACGGCCACCTTTGGTACGCGAATGAGCTTCCAATGATCGGGTCCCGTCTCCGGAAATAGGGGGTTGAGGTGAGAACGCCGTTTAGACTCTGACCAGCCTTATTTTTGTCCTTGGCCAACCGCTTTGTGCCCGATTTCAGCCCCCTTAAGAATGCTATCGCTCACGTCACAGAGCACCGAAGGCTTCTTCAGAAGCTCCCCACTTCATTATGCAGCCTTCGACAACGATCACGGAAATGCCCTGGAGCCTATCTTGGTCGTCTTTTGGGTACTTCCTGCCATAATTCCATTCGCTTAGAAAACCCCTTCTCACTCTTTATCGCTTGCAACTCACTCATACCCTCAATCCTTCAGCCACGATGGACGAAGAAACGGCGTCTCAGTCAAGCGGTATGGCATCGCGTAGCCAGTCGCCCTCCAGTGCGACTGAGGGTTCGGTTGTAGCACCGAGCAGTCCACGGACAAGCGTTTATTCCTACGCTTCATCCGTCGATAAGCATTTGATTTTGAGGGAGCTACACGGGCGAATAGTGAATAATACGAATGATGTAAGTGCCACATTTTTGTTGCCACGGGTGTGGAAAAGGTGACGCACATGTTGACGTTCCCCCTGATGGTCGTTCTAGAAATACGTTCTTCCAGGTACCTCCGACGCATATTCATACTGCTTTCTGTTGCTAACGAAGAAAACTCTTCACGTAGCCGATGGAGAGGAACATGGTCGACTGGATGTACAACACGAGATGCTGAAAGCGGCTCTGGGAGGACTCTACATTCGTCAAGCCGCGCCTGCGGTCCGTCGTGCACTGGCACTCCGAAGGAACGGAGACCCCAATGCTATATTAGATATTGGAACCGGGAGTGGCTGCTGGATTATCGATATGGCGAAGCGATACCCTCATGTGGATGCTGTTGGTATGGATCTGGTCCCGCCCAATTTCGTTTCGTGAGTTCTCGGCTCTTCACCGCAGCGAGGCAATTGAGAGCTCATTTATGCTGGGATCGCTTAGCCCTCCTCCGGATAACACTCGGTTCGAGTGCGACGACGCTAATCACGGGTTATCACAATATTTTCCGGAATCATTCGATGTTGTCCACTCTCGCTGCATTACCATGGGGATTACCGACTACCGAAGTCTTTTAGGAGAGGCATACAACATCCTTCGGCCAGGAGGAGTTTTGCTCACCGTGGACTGCGACATGATTGTATATAATGAGAATCAGGAAGCCTTTCCTGCTGCGAACGAGGGTGAACCGGTGCGTTGCATTTGTTATCGCCCAGCTGACCTGTCTATTAAATGGTTCAAAATCAATAGGGATTCTCATAGATGAACTTCGTAATTAATACCGGAGTGCGAGCTATTTTGGTAAAGCCGAACGAGAGTTTAGTTAGATAAGATTCTTATTATATTGCGAAACCCTCAGAATCGGAATCCGGGTGCAAAAGCGTACCTCAACACTTCAAAATGGATCAAAGAGATGGGAGAGACCGACTGTCCATGGGATGAGTTTGGCGAACGAGTAGTCTGGGTACCACTTGGGCCATGGGCCAAAGAATGTGCGTTGAACCAATGCTTTATTTCGACAGCAGTGAGAGTGCTAACTCTGATGCATCCTTCCCCTGTGTCTATAGTGCAGGGAGACCGGGTCAATCGACGGGAGTTTATCGCTGCGCAACTCATGCAAGAGGACTTTGCGGGCATCGGGGGAACGCTGCGACCCGTTCTCGTGGCTTCTGGGAACCCGGAGGAAACGGTCGACCGGTGGATTCGTGAACAGGAGGCAGAGGCAAGGGAGATGAAGGTCAAGATATACATGAAGGTTGATAGCATTCCGCCCCTTCATCTGTTGCCCTAGAAACTCGACTTACATTCCCCCTTTCCTTGTTTGCAGTGGATTTGCACCTGGGCCGTGAAGAAGAGACCTCCGACCACCCCGACCAGCGAGGAGCCGGAGCTTCCCTCATTAATTCAGCAACCATTACCCTGATTCCACCTTGAGGGGAAGTTCCACCCGGCATGAACTTTTTCGTCTTATTCAGGTTGATCATGGCCAACGGTGATATATAATTGACATCTGCTGGGCGCTTTGCCGAGGCTCCTTGCGGCAATCCTCTCTTCCCAACGCTTCCCAGCTTGAAGTCGCAGGTCCTCAGAGCCGCCGGTATTCAATACATTGATCTCAAGCTTGCATGTTCATTTGCCAAGTTAAATATGACGGTAAGGAAATTGTGTCCATTAGGCCAATGAAATCCAGCCGACAAATAGTCTTCCATCGGCAAACACAGCCGACGGCTAGAATATTGATAGACATTTATGTTAATTGCTATTCATGAGGCTGCTTGTTACTTACTTCCCCGGTCCTACGGCTCTCACAACGACGACGTCACGGCGGAGGTAGAGTGCGGTGAGAGCTCCCCTGGCGACTTGACCGGCTGTATTCTTTTTCCATCTCTGCTCACTCCACTTCCCCATTTTATACTGCCCTGACGGAAGTTTTCATTCTATTATCCACGGGGATGGCTTTGTCGAAGTGATCTGGTCTTGCGTCCAGTATGTTACCGCCACGTGCCTCGGCAAGGGGTGGAATTTCAAAACAATGTCTCGGGCAGAATCCATGCTGAGTAGCGGCTCCGAGAGTGAGGAAAGGCGTTTCTATATAAATATTGGTTGAAGCTTAGAACTTGGGATCTAATAGTCCGACGACGAGCATCTATTCCTTCGCTTCCTCAGTCGACAGACACTTAATCTTAAGAGAACTGTATGGAAGGATGGTTAATAATACCCATGAGGTGTGACGCATCTTGATGTGTAGAAAGGTCCGGGCCTAACCAATTCGGAACTTCTTAGGGATATATATGATCCCAGGTGATCCGACATAGTTTGACATAGCAAAGCTGCCTTAATACGAGTTCCTTTTACTAGTCGATCGGAAGGAACACGGGCGTTTGGGAATCCAGCACGAGATGCTGAAAGTGGCATTGGGAGGACTCTACATCCGCCAAGCTGCACCCGCCGTCCGTCGTCCTCTCGCTCGTCGGGACGACGGAGATCTCAACGCAGTCCTTGACATTGGGTGTGGAAGTGGCTGCTGGGTCATTGACATGGCGAAACAATATCCCCATACCGAGTTGACAGGCATGGATTTGACACCACCGGATCTTGGCTCGTGAGTCGTTGCATGTTAATACTATAGCGACGAACGATCTAATAGCCCTTCGAACTAATTAGGCCAATTCCAGAAAATATTCGCTTCGAATGTGATGATGCCAATTATGGGCTGTCGCAATATTTCCCTGAATCGCAGGACGTCGTGCATATTCGGTGTGTCTCCATAGGCATTAAAGACTACCGCAGCTTATTGGGACAAGTATACAACGTCCTCCGACCGGGAGGTGTTTTGTTAACCGTCGACTGTGATATGCTGGCGTACGGCGAGAACCAAGAGCCTATCACTGCTATGAGTGAGGGAGAGTCGGTGGGTTGCATCTGCAGTTAGAAGCGGTGGCCCATACCTGAAGTCTGATCCGGGGTATTACCCTAGGGATTCTCCTGGATGAACCTCTTGCTCGCGACTGCATTCCAGGGAATTATTGTACGTGTAAGTCACCCCATAGTACAAGACCTGCTGACAGTCTTGCAACGCGTCTAGAGCCATAGCCCCAATGCTGAAGCCTACATCCACACGTACAGATGGATCCGGGAGATGGGAGACAACGGTAGCCCTTGGGAAGAATACGGTGAACGAGCTGTCTGGATACCCCTAGGACCTTGGACCAAAGAGCGTACGTTGGAATCACCTTTTTTTAAAAAGAAGTTGTGTATCGTTAATCACAGTGGGTAATGTTGTTACGGCCACAGTGCAAGGGAACGGGGCGAGCAGACGCGAGTTTATGGCTGCCAAACTCATGCAGAGGACTTTCCAGCACATCGGTGCTACACTGCGTCCCGTTCTCCTTGCGTCAGGGAACTCCGACGAAACCGTCGACCGGTGGATTCGCGAGCAGGAGGCAGAGGTGCGAGCGATGAAGGCGAAGTTGTACTTTAAGATTAGTAACAAACCAAGGCATCCTGGTTCCATTGCGATCCTGATTTATGTATTTGGGATAGTGGATTTGCACTTGGGGCGTAAAGAAGAGGGGCTAAGCGATTCTAGCAAACTAGTGATGAGGTTCCCTCTCAATCATGAGAGTTGCAGTAAAGCATCTTACACATCTGAAACTGTTCTATCAGGTCACTTGTGTGATATAAGATTGGTATACTTGAATCGACAGATCCGTGCATCGTGCATTATCTGAAGACCCAAAGCGCCAATCGGCCTAGTCCTTTTTTGGAGTCCTTCCAAACCCCGACGGTCTCTGCCAACCCCCGCTAGGTGCCCGGTTACAAGTTCTGGCTCTCTCCAGGTTGGTGGTCAACGAAACTAGCAATGTATCAAGAGAAAGGATCGCCTTGCATGAAGGACGCGACGTCAAGAGCGTCCACGAACGTTAGGCATCTGGTGGAAGTCGCCGTCTCCGGAAATAGGGGTTGAGGTGAGAACGCCGTTGAAACTTTGACCGAACAACCCACCTCTCTCCCCTGAAAAGCGCTATCACCCATTTCAATATCACCAATTGCGTCTAGGTTCCTCGAAAGCATTTCATTCCGTTCTGGGGGTCCTCGGCCGTGGAGGCGCCTTTCCTGTCATGGTTGTTTTGCGCCACCACTGCCGTAATTCAACTCCCTCTGAAAAGCTCTCGTACTCTTCGTCAATTTCGGCCCTCCCGCCTACTCTTTTACCCTCAGCTGTCATGGACGAAGAAACAGCATCTCAGTCGAGCGGTATTGCCTCGCGCAGTGAGTCGCCCTACGGTGCTACTGAGGGCTCGGTAATAGTAGCATCCAGTAGTCCACGAACGAGCGTGTATTCCTACACCTCATCAGTCGAAAAGCATTTGATTTTAAAGGAGCTTCACGGACGAATAGTGAATAATACGAATGACGTACGTGCTGTGCCTTTGTTGTATTGGGCTTGAAAAGTTGATGTTTCCCTGGCTGGTGGACTAGCAATACATGCTTCCAGGTACCTCTGGCGCATCTTGATACCGCCGTCTCCGGCTGACAAAATCACATTCGCACATAGCCGATGGGGAAGAACATGGTCGTCTGGACGTACAACATGAGATGCTGAAAGCGGCTCTGGGCGGGCTGTATGTTCGCCAAGCAGCCCCTGCCGTCTGCCGCGCTCTGGCGGTCCGAAAAGACGGAGATCCTAACGCAATATTGGACATTGGCACTGGGAGTGGCTGTTGGGTTATCGATATGGCAAAGCGATACCCTCAGGCAGAGGCTGTTGGGATGGATCTGGCCCCTCCCAATTTCGCTTCGTGAGTTCTCAGCTCTTGATCACATCGAGGAAATCGAGAGCTCAATAATGCTCTGCGTTTCCTAGCCCTCCTCCAGCCAACGCTCGATTCGAGTGCGACGACGCCAATCATGGGTTCTCACAATATTTTCCAGAATCGTTCGATATTGTGCACGCCCGCTGTATCACCATAGGAATTACCGACTATCGGAGTCTTCTTGGACGTGCCTACAACGTTCTTCGGCCGGGTGGGGTTCTGCTGACCGTAGACTGTGATATGATTGTATACAATGAGAACCAGGAGCCTTTTCCCTCCGCAGGCGAGGGTGAACCGGTGCGATACATTTTCTACTACTGCCAGGTTCCGCTACCGACTTATTCCATGGTTCAAACCATAGGGATTCTCGTGGTTGAATCTCGTAATAAACACCTCACTTCAAGCCATTCTGGTAAGAATGAAGGAGGTTTAATTGGACACATTTCTGATCATATTATTAAACCCCTAGAACCGAAATCCTGGCGCGAGAGCCTACTTCAACACTTCAAGGTGGATCAAGGATATGGGAGAAAAAGGCTGTCCATGGGATGAGTCTGGTGAACGAGTGGTCTGGGTACCACTTGGGCCATGGACCAAAGAACGTGCGTTTAACGGATACCTCGTTTTGATGTATGTCAGAGTGCCCACCTTGGATCCCGTGTCCTGTGGTCATAGTGCAAGGAGACCGCGTCAACCGGCGGGAGTTTATTGCCGCACAACTCATGCAAGAGGACTGTACGGGCATCGGGGGAACGTTGCGGCCTATCCTCGTGGCTTCTGGGAACCCGGAGGAAAATGTCGACCGGTGGATTCGT
>KN822951.1:220218-252549 GCA_000827465.1 Tulasnella calospora MUT 4182
GACCACCCCGACAAGTGAGAAACAGGAGCCAGAACTCCCATCATCTACAGTACCCTGATGTGCTCTTAAGCGAAAGTCCAACTCGATGTATACATATTTTCCATTTCATCTGGGCTGGTCTTGAAAATGGGAGCAGATATATGATTAGCATTTGTTGTGGCGAAGAAAGCTGGGGTTAATACTCTCTTGAGAACATCTTCGTAGCTCGAGGTCCCAGCTAGGGCCGAATACATCATGCCCATCTAAAGTTAATTTTCAGAAGGCGATACCGGGCCAGCATGTCTGTTTCCAAAGTCAAAGGCGGTAGCGAAAGCACGATTGAACCACTTTCCTCAAGCCCGATCTCAAGCTGAAAGAAGGTATAGCCCACGGAATAGGTGAGCTCTATGGCGGCATTGGTTTGCCTTGGCTGTTTGCATGCGGTCACACAACTGGCGGGATGAGGGAAACCAAGCAGAGCCCCCGCCCTAATAACTAAGGCCTGGACGGTGCATCGATCTTTTTCGAGCGCGCGTCACTCTTGTACCTGTTTCGAAATACCAAACTCATTTTCCCTGTTGGTTCTATCCTGTGGCAGGGTCTCATCGGGTGTAGGAGGTTTCCATTGGGCTGATGCCAATCGACAGATCCATGCATCGTTCATTATCTGAAGATGCAAAGCGCCAATCGGGCTATTCCTTTCTTGGCGGCCTTCCAAACCCCGACGGTCTCCGCCAACCCCCGCTGGTGGTCAACGAAACTACCAATGTATCAAGGATCGCCCTGCATGAAGGACGCGACGTCAAGAGCGTCCACGATTAACCATGCGAAGCAGACGTTAGGCATCTGGTGGAGTCGCCGTCTCCGGAAATAGGGGTTGAGGTGAGAACGCCGTTGAAACTTTGACCGGCATCGTTCTTGTGCAATGTCACCTCTCTCCCCTGAAGAGCGCCATCGCCCACTTCACTTATCACCAATTGCGTCTATGTTCTTCGAAAGTATTGTCGCAGACCTCGGCAACGAGATGGAGGCGCCTTTCCTATCATGGTCGACTCGTAGCTTGGGCCACCGCTGCCGTAATTTCAACTCCCTTTGAAAAGCTCTCGCACTCTTCGTCAATTTCGGCCCTCTCGCCTACTCTTTCCTCTCAGCCATCATGGACGAAGAAACAACGGCATCTCAGTCAAGCGGTATTGCCTCGCGCAGTGAATCACCCTATGGTGCTACTGAGGGCTCGGTCATAGCACCCAGTAGTCCACGAACCAGCGTGTATTCCTACGCCTCATCGGTCGATAAGGATTTGATTTTAAGGGAGCTTCACGGAAGAATGGTGAATAATACGAATGATGTATGTGCTGTGCTTTTGTTGCCTTGGGGCCTTGGAAAAGTTGACGTTTCCCTGGCTGGTGCGCTAGAAATACATACTTCCAGGTACCTTCGGCACATCTTGATACCGCCCCCTCCGGCTGACGAAATCACATTCGCACACAGCCGACGGGGAAGAACATGGTCGTCTAGACGTACAACATGAGATGCTGAAAGCGGCTCTGGGCGGGCTCTATGTTCGCCAAGCAGCCCCTGCCGTCCGCCGCGCTCTGGCGGTCCGAAAAGACGGAGATCCTAACGCAATATTGGACATTGGCACCGGGAGTGGCTGTTGGGTTATCGATATGGCAAAGCAATACCCTCACGTGGAGGCCGTTGGGATGGATCTGGTCCCTCCCAATTTCGCTTCGTGAGTGCTCAGCTCTTGATCGCATCGAGGAAATCGAGAGCTCAGTGATTCTCTGCATTTACTAGCCCTCCTCCGGCCAACACTCGATTCGAGTGCGACGACGCCAACCTCGGGTTCTCACAATATTTCCCAGAATCGTTCGATGTTGTACATTCCCGCTGTATCACCATAGGAATTACCGACTATCGCAGTCTTCTTGGACATGCCTACAACGTTCTTCGGCCAGGTGGGGTTCTGCTCACTGTAGACTGTGACATGCTTGTGTATAACGAGAACCAGGAGCCTTTTCCCTCCACGCGCGAGGGTGACCCGGTGAGTTACATTTGCTATTGCCAGGTTCCCATACTTATTCCTTCGTTTAAACCATAGGGATTCTCATGGATGAACTTACTTATAAACATTGGAATTCAAGCCCTTCTGGTAAGAAGGATGGAAATTCAGTTGGACACATTTCTGATCATATCATCAAACCCCTAGAATCGGAATGGTGGTGCAAACGCCTACTGCAACACTTCAAGGTGGATCAAGGAAATGGGAGAAAACGGCTGTCCATGGGATGAGTCTGGCGAACGAGTTGTCTGGGTACCACTTGGACCATGGACCAAAGAACGTGCGTTGAACAAAAGCCTCGTTTTGTTGTCCGTTAGAGTGCCCACTCCCTTGGATTCCGTGTTCTGTAATCATAGTGCAAGGAGACCGCGTCAATCGACGGGAGTTTATCGCTGCACAGCTCATGCAAGAGGACTTTGCGGGCATCGGGGGAACGTTGCGGCCTATCCTCGTGGCTTCTGGGAACCCGGAGGAAAATGTCGACCGGTGGATTCGTGAACAGGAGGCAGAGGTGAGGGAGATGAAGGTCAAGACATATATCAAGGTTAATAATTTTCATACTTTCACCCTTTACCGTGCATACTGAAAGAATATTCCTCCTTTCGCGGGTTGCAGTGGATTTGCAACTGGGCTGTAAAGAAGCGATCTCCGACCACCCCGACAAGTGAGAAACAGGAGCCAGAACTCCCATCATCTACAGTACCCTGATGTGCTCTTAAGCGAAAGTCCAACTCGATGTATACATGTTTTCCATTTTGATTGGGCTGGTCTTGAAAATGGGAGTAAATGGATGATTGGTATTTATTGTGACAACGAAAGCTGGGGGAAATTATCTCTTGAGAACACTTCGTAGTTCAAGCTCCCAGCTAGGACCAAATACATCATGTCCATCTAAAACTGGTTTTCGAAGGCGATATTGGGCCTGCATATCTGTTTCCGAAGTCAAAGACGGTAGCGGAAAAGAAAAGAAAAAAAGACCACTTTCCTCGAGCTCGTTCTCGAACTGACCAAAGGTATAGCCTACGGAATGGGTGAGCTCTATGACGGCATTGGTTTATCCCATACCTGTGCTGTTTTCATGTGGTCACACAGCTGGTGGGATGGGGTAAACCTGGCAATGCCCCCGCCTCGTAAACTAAGGCCTGGACGGTGCATCCCTTTTTTTTCAAAAAGTGCGCCACTCTTGTATATGTTTCGAAGAACCAAACCCATTTCCTCGGTGGGTCCTATCCAGTGGCAGGGTCTCGATCGGGTGTAGCACGTGTCCCTTTGGCGGATGAATTAAGATCCACCACCACCAAGAAGCAGCTCCCCCATCTTGGGATGCAGACTCGGTAACTAGAATAGAGGTTTAGTTAATTTCCACTCGAAGACCCACCTGCGACTTCTCTGGACTTACATACGGGTCCCAGAGCGACGACGCGTTTGCGGATATACGTATTGAGGTCCGGGCGCTGTTAGTGGCATGGCTGGTTCTAGCCTTTTCCCTTCACTCCCTACAGACCGACTTGACGGAAGTTTTAGGGCACGAGCCACAGCAGGAGGCGGTATTTCATATTGATGTCTCTGACGACTGGATTGTAGTGGCTCCTAGAGCGTCGTATTAGCAAAAATCCCCATATAATCTCTCTTGGAGATTGAGTTTCGAGCCTCGACAAACGTCCCAAGATCGTCGCCGTCCCTTGGTAAAACGGTCGACCCTCCATCCTCCTCTCACTAACCACCTATCCCGCCTCAGTCCCGCTTACTACTTTATGGGAGATGAATCTGACGCTCAATCTCCCGTCACGCGGTGAGGTGCCCCCCAGTGCTGCTGTCAGGGGAAGTTCGGCCCCACCATCAAATAGTCCGCCAACGAGCATCTATTCTTTCGCTTCCTCAGCCGACAGGCACCTGATTCTAAGAGAGCTGTATGGAAGGGTGATTAATAATACAATTGAGGTATGTGACCCCTTTGGGTACAAAGGAGGGCATATACTCAACAACTTTGATCCGTTAGGAATACTCGTTTCCAGGTAATAGGGCACTGCTTGGTGTCATCAAGCCCATCTAAGTATCTCCTCATTTGCCCTTAGTCGATAGGGAAGAACATGGGCGTCTGGGAGTCCAACATGAGATGCTGAAAGTCGCACTGGGAGGACTCTACATCCGCCAAGCTGCACCCGCCGTCCGTCGTGCTCTCGCTCGTCGGGACGACGGAGATCTCAACGCAGTCCTTGACATTGGATGTGGAAGTGGCTGCTGGCTTATCGACATGGCGAAGCAATATCCTCATGCCGAAATGATCGGTCTGGATTTGACACCACCAAATCTAGCCTCGTAAGTCTACACCTCTCGTCGTCATGCTGAGTGATCACGTAAAGCTCAGACTATTTAGGCCGATCCCAGATAATGTTCGCTTTGAGTGTGACGATGCCAATTATGGGTTGTCACAATATTTTCCGGAATCGATGGATGTTGTGCATGCGCGGTATGTCTCGATAGGGATCAAGGATTACCGAAGCCTTCTTGGACAAATATACAACGTCCTTCGGCCAGGAGGGGTTTTGTTGACTGTAGACTGTGATATGCAAGCGTATGGTGAGAACCAAGAACCAATTACTGCTATGCGCGAGGGCGAACCGGTGAGTTGTATCTGCAGTCGATGGACTTGACTTTTGTCTGATTCCGGTGAAACACAAGGGATTCAGTTGGATGAATCTCCTGCTCGTGGCCACATTCCAGGCAATGATTGTACGTTCAAAAAGCTCAGTCGCGCAAGGTCTACTGATAGGTTTAAACTGCGTTCAGAGTCGTAATCCCCGTGTCAATGACTACATGCATACTTCAAGATGGATCCGGGAGATGGGAGACACCGAGAGTCCTTGGGATGAATACGGTGAACGAGTTGTCTGGATACCACTAGGACCATGGACGAAAGAGCGTACGTTATGAGAGTCGTCGTTTTAAAAAGCTCTCAATCGTTGATCACATCGAGCCTGCTTCGTCACTGGTGCAGTGCAAGGGGAACACGTCAATAAACGCGATTTTATAGCCGCCCAACTCTTGCAGAGAGCATTTTTGGAGATTGGAACTACGTCGCGGCCCCTTTTGCTTGCATTTGGGAACTCCGAGGAAATTGTTGACCGGTGGATCGTCGAGCAGGAGGCCGAGGTGCGAGAGATGAAGGTGAAGCTGTACTTTAAGGTTAGCCATGATCCTAGGCGTCTCTGTGACCTATAAACTCTGACTTACCTGATATTCACAGTGGATTTTTAATTGGGCCGTAAAGAAAAGCGGCTAAGCGTTCAAGCGGGCCCGAGTGTCCTTATTACCTGTGATCCATCGACCTCACAGACCCCATGCTATGTACTTGACTAAGCCTTACGAGGCGAATTTTTTCGGTATTCTGAGGTATATTAGGTTTAACTGGAAGCGGTCGCCAGCATATGGTCGGATGAGAATAGATAATCAATTGCAAGGTTTCATATCTATCAGCCTGAGATCAGTCGGAACCGAACATCCTATACTACATGGATGATTTTCTACCAGCTCTCTTGCATAGCTATAATCGACGTATCTCGACTAGAAAATCCATATATCACCAATGAGGTGCTTAACAACCAAATATTTCCTTTCTTAGCAGCCGTTCCAACTTGAAGACCTTAATTTCGTTTCGGCCAATCCCCAATGTACCCTACCCAACGCAAGTTGTATATAGTCTGCCCCCCCCCCCCAACAAAAAAAAAACACTACCAGATCACCAGGATCTTCTGTTCGGTTTATTTCTCATCTAGTCTCGCTGCTGCTGAAGTAGGAAATCAAAACGTGCGAGCAACTCGTCAGTAACAACCCTGCACACAATCATACAACATATATCCATAAAGCCATAAAAGTCATAATACATTCTAAATTACACAAACAGAGATGGTCGAACGAGCAACTTATGAATAAGGATAGCCGAAAAGAAGCTTTTAGCAAAGGAAATCTAGCCACAAACGTACCTCTCGGATCTCCAGCTCTCTGTAAATGACGCCTCTCTATTCTAGTAGGCCATGGTGTGGGAGCGATCCAGATCGTCCTCGGGACTGAAGTGCTCCCGGTGCCACTTATGTAAATGCTCAATCCTGGAGTGGTGGTCGAAGTACCTTCCCTCGGCCGCATGCAGGGCTGGTTTCACCCGGTCAAGCACTAGAGGACGAGGTGCGGTCCTTGAATTGGATCTGGGATTCTGATTTTGTCCCCAGGGTGACGAGGATGGAGTAGAGAAGGGGGATTCGAAGCTTAAGCCTGGGTAAGGGTCGACATCCATGGCCATGTCGGGATCGTTATATCCTTCCTCCTCCGTAACGCCGTATATGATTTCGTCGACGCTGTGGGTGGCGTTGACCCTGTGCTTCTCGCTCAATTCATCACCGGTTCTCATCCAAGCGGACTTGATCCGCATCGCTTCGACATGAGAGGACCCCAGCGGTACTACAGTGGGCTCTCCTGTTTTCTCGTCGTACTCCACGAAGGCTTTGCGCGCCACTGTACGAGACCTGGTGTTGCGGGTAAATGGGGATGAGGGTTGAGACGCTTGGTCAAGCAGGCGAGCGATCCGCGAAGGAGGGATAGGGTTGTATTCTGAAATGGGCCGGGGATCGTCGGGACGTTTGAGGTGCGGAGAGGATGGAGATCCGGAATGACCCGCGCAGTCTGCCCAATACGCAAGGCTTTGGACAATGTCGTCATGGGTAGAGGCAACGGGAGCCGTAACGAGAGTTTTCCAGTCTATGCGAGTGACATGTTAGCGAATGGACAAGTAATGGGAATGCTCAAGTGGTACGGACCTCGAGCAAACACCCCTAGTAAGCATCTTTCAAAATTCGTGGTCGTCAACGCCCACCATCCCGCGCCTGAATCTCTGCATCTTTCGAAAATCAATGCCCACAAGTCGTCCGAAAACGTCCAGTCTCCGCCCAAGGACAAAAATTGATTGACCTCGGGTTGATGGCGATGGGGCGCCTTGTTCGCCATAAACGGCCCCCACCAAGAGTCGACTGGGTGGTCGTCTGGGGAAACCGAAACCAAGTTGAAGCATGGAGCATCATTGGCGAGAATCGTTGTGACCTGGATGCCGGCTTCATAGTGACGGACGACCCTAGGAGGGGAACCGGGAGAGAGGCTGTTAAACAAAGCGGGAAGAATTTGGGTCAAGTCCCAGTCGTTGGCATCGAGTTTCGGCACAGGCGTGTTCAAATAATCTGCATTACAAGAACGAGGTGAGACACCAAGGAGTACGAGCGTTCGAGACAACGTACAGTTTGTGAGTCTCGCTGCAAAGTCCTCCTGGGACATTTGTTCAACGCGAAACAGACTCCAAGACTTGGCGGGGCGAATGCTTTGTTGAGAGGTAATAGAAACAGAGGAGCTGATTGAAGGGGAAGACGACGCGGCAGAAGACGAGGTCATAATGATGGCTGGCTTGGATGGTTTCTAGTTGCGTAACGGGTCTTGAGGAACGCTTGAGGGAGGCTTGAAGAAGGCTTGAAGAAGACTTGAGGGATTGACTCGAGTTTCGATTACTTCGGTGGTGTTCTTGTTGTTCTGATGGGAAGAGAACTGGAGACATCTCGCACAATTTATGCTTGGCGGAATTTGTCCTGGGCCTAGGAGGGGCTGACTTCAGCTCATCATCACACCAGCGAAAATGCGCAAAGTGAATTTGTCCCATAGCGAAGAACTGGGCGTTTTACTTGTGCCCCGATCGTTTGTCCTTGAGAGAACAAGACGGGCGATGCCTTGCGGGCACGTGACCGGGTCTGGTCCAACTTTTGTCCCGAAGGGCTTAGGTCTGCCTGGAAGTGGGTTTGTCCTGTATCCTGAGATCGACTTGATCCTCTCTGGTGCATGTTTGAGTGTGGCTGATTCGTTGTTAGGGATCCGATGCAACGACAGGAAAAGATAGCCACATGAAAAGGTCGGAGGACCTCGACTGTGTATTGTTGCCTGATTGTTCGCTCTAAGGCGAATAGCGTGACGCACTGGTGCAGTGAAATCCAAGCGCGAATCGGTGTTTGATGGTAGAGCAGTTCACAGACGCTGAAGGAACAACGAGAGGAACCTCCTAAAAGACAGCTTCCACCAGAGATACAGCATGAGTAACATGCTTGATGCTAGAGTAATGACTCGATGTAGTCAGAAAGAATGAAGTACGGTAGTGGGGGTTTGCTTACTGAATAGATCAAAGCCGCGATGCCGCTATGTCGAGCTCGAAGCCAGAAGCTCACCGCAGCACCACCTCAATGCGTCTAATGGTGGGGCCAAACCATATATATGGAAGTGCTGCTAGTAAATACCTGATTAGGCTGGGGAGTGTTACAATCTGGAAGAACAGGATTCCAGTCACGCCATTTCATGATTAGGGAAATAGGATTTGCGTCTATTTAATCCCAATGGTCTAAATAGTAGCCTAACGAAAGCGAGGCCAGCGGTTTCCGCCAGGGATTAGTTCCGAGAAAAAGTGTACCGAGCAGAGGGTAACTTGACACACTCACCATCCACGAATCTGGAGCTGGTATATCAGATTAAGTCGTAAGGAGTATTGATAAGATTATGGGATAGGTTTGGTAGTTCAAGTTGTGTCTGGTCTCGCTTCTGGCTCCAGATCGAATGAACGGAAGGAAGGGAGGGAGTTTGACCCGAAGGGTAGATCCCAACCGTGGTAAACCTTCCCGGATCCTTTTCCGGTCATCTTCACTCATCTCCGTTTGCGACACCATGTCATCCCAACTCAAGAGAGCAAGCGGAGGGCGCCCAAAGCCATTGCGATCTAGTCGCGAATCTGAACGGGGCTCGAGGAACTCTCTTGTGCAACCCATTGGAGGTCCCATCGCCGAGCAGCCAGAAGCCGAGAGCTCCGCAGTGCAGGGATCAGCCGTCCGCCAGAGCTATCAACTCAGGGATGATGGTCCATCAGCTATACCAGAGGAGGGACCGGCTACTCCGCGTAGTAGGACGGCCCCATTGCACCAACCTACAGCTATTAAGCAAGAACCTCAAGATAGCCCTTCATCGCGTCCTAGCTTCTTACCCCAACGTAAGGGTTCAGACCAATATTACACCATGTCTCCGGAACGGCAAACATCGCCCCAACCTTTCCAGTCACCTCCATATCGCGGGTCCCCGTTACCAAGCCAGCCCCCCAGCAGACATGCCACGAGCGACTTCTCTGCTGATTCCGTTCCTCGACCATGGGCATCGCTAACCCGGCCTGATTCACCATCTCAAAGCCAAAGCCGATGGGATCAGCTTCGAAATGCTGTTGGTTCGATAGCTGCCAACACAACAGAACCTCCGGAATCGCCACCAACTTCTCGTCCTCCCCTCTCTTCCCGTGGATCCGTTTCCTCTTTCTCATCTTCGTCATTCACTCATGTGCAATCTGTTCCCCCGTCAACCCCTGCCCCCTCGACTAAAACACCTCGTACAGGACGATTTGGATTCCGGCAAGTAGTGGACCAAGCAACCGTCCAAATAAGCGTGAACGCTGCCGCTCGGTTCGAGAGCGATCTCCGGCGTGCCTGCTGGGATGCACGATACGGCGATGGGACCTCTGTCGCGGGTCAATTGAACGATCCGCGGGGCGATATTTACTCTCAGCCACTTGCCACTGGCATAGGTTCCTCATTCAGCATACCACTTACCGCTGCCTCGAGTGCCATTTTTGGAGACAGAGCAAAGCGACCTACAAACATATCGGGCACACCACCGCCATCCTATAGTCTCAGACCTCTACAACAAGCTTTGCTTGCCCACGCCCCCCTGACAACGGCGTCGACGGGCCCCTCACAATTGAGGCTACCAATGGAGGATGATGTACTATCAGTCCTATTGGTACCCTTTTTGGACAGCAGCGGCAGCAATGAAACAGATAACGAACAATGGCTAGCTACGGAGATATTTGAAATGATTACCAAAACATGGAAAAGTCCTTCTCCAGAGGTGTGTGCCACAGACTCAGTTGCGGAGGCGATGTTGACTCGGTATTATGCTATAGGTAGAGCTTGAACGTTGGCTTTGGTGCACCAAAGCTGCCAGTTCTACCGCCGCGCCTCCGGTTCGGCGCCGCATCTTCGTCATTCTCTCAGGAATCCTGTTTAGTCCGGCCGAGAGAAGCTTCCCTGCACGGTCTCCCCTTGTATTGCAGACCCTTGTCAGATCGGTCGTCATGCTTCACCGATCGTTGGGTGCTGAAGACCAAGCAGAGCACCGCCTCATGCACGACATTGTGGTTCGCATCTGGAGAGGAGACTGCGGGAATCTCACCGCAAAGGACTTGACAGACGAATATGGAGTTCTGTGCACGGCGCCTGACGAAGATAAAGAACCGGAGTTGCGCGCACTCGTCCTGGTTGAAGGGGTAGTGCGGTGTATGCAAGTTGGAACGGAATCGGCAAGGAGATGGGCTTTGCATCGTTTAGAAGTAAGTTGGTCGCACCGACCAAGTAGAGAATCAGCTTACACTTTATTTCTGCAGCATTACTGGCAAGAGGAGTCAGCCGAATCTTTAGCACATGACATGTCGTCCATGGAAATTCATATTAGGCTTCGCAAGCTCACCACATTTTCCCGACTGGCCTTGCTATTAACCAGGTCGTTCGAGGAGTTGGACAACCCTTTGGCTTCTCGTGAGGACGCAGCAACGATCATTCGGATCATTCAGACACGTGTCCTGCCCGAACTGGCTGTCATTAGCTTGGACATCGCAGAGGTAGCTACGGCTCGAAGATCCGTCGCGCGACTCGTTCTCGACGCTCTCTGCTTAGGAGGCTCCAAAGTCACGGCGCGTGTTGGAGAGCTATTAGTGGAGTGGTGGTCGGATACCAAGAGATGGAGACCTATCTTAGAGAAGGAGATAATTGAAAATGTGGGCAAATCAATTCTCTAGGCTGTGTAAGATGACTGACATTTATTACCAGCTTGGCCCCGAGGTCGAATGGCCTTTAACAATCCGCTTGATGACGGCGCTAGGCAAAGAACTTCACCCTGACATTCGCCAAACGTTTATAGCGTTTTCGCTCCCCTTCTTCTTCGAGGTGAGTTTCCGTTTCGCAGAGTATCCAATAAACTAACAGATTTCCTTCCTTAGCGTCTAACCGATGACCCGCCAGCGCCATCGGCTGTGTTAACGACTTTGCTATCTACCCTTGCGGAGACGGTTCCGACTTTGTTCTACAGACCGCTGTTCGTATGTGCCGCATCAGCGAAAGATACCACTGTCATCACACACCTCCGAGTGCTCGTCGCTCTCTCAAAACATCTCCCGTCATTCTGGACTGCAAACGACGAGATGATAGCCGTAGCGCTAATGAGCGACCCAGGAAATAGTTTCCTCAAAGGGAAGGGGAAGGACGAACTAGTGCCGTCTTGGGGGAAGCCTCGTCTGGGACAATGCGTTGTCATTCTTGAATTGATTGCTCACGTGCAGAGGCTGATTTCGGAGAAGAAAGACCCCACAGCGGTAAGCTTGTTAGCACTACATGGCGCATCTCCCAGCTCTAATCCCGGAATTCAGGCTTACGAAAATTCAAAAGAGCCCGTTGTGCGCTTCATGGGTGCGTTGGAAGCTAGGCTAGCCATTATGATGGATGCCAGGGTAAGTCCTCTTTCCCATCGGGGAAGCCATTCTCGAAGTTGACCTTCATGTTCAGGAAGCTACTAGCCTATTACCCGTTTCCCATCGAATTCTTCTGACTTGGCTACTTTCGGAAATGAGACTCTTTACACGCTCACTTAAATCGTAAGTCAAGCCAAGTATGCGAGACTCAGTATATGAAAAATGCTTCATAGGGCACCTTGGTTGGCCCGAGTGATTTCTTGGACGACGCAAGCCTACGTGGGAGCTCCCCTCATTTCTGGAGAGATCGAGGCTGTCGAGGGTGTTGAGCCGAATATATCAGTGGTTGACAGTGCCGTCCTTGAAGAATGGGATTCGACAAGAAAAGCTATACTCACTATCTATACCGATTCATCCAATAGGAGCCGACCTATCAGCGCCAAGGTACTTTCTTCTTTTCAGCTGTTTTATATCTATCATACCAACGGAATGATCTTTATAGAGGCAAAGCCAATACCGGATGTCCTTCCTCCTGGCTGGCGCATCTACTAGTACTCCAGCTGTTGATAACACCCCAAATTTTGATAGGACGAAGTTGGTTTCAACAGCACCGCCAACACTGCCTGCGGCAACCTTGCCTCTCCTGGTGGCTGTCTGCGGGCTTCTTGGGTCTGAGGAATACGAGAAGATTGCTCGCCCCCTATGGAATGAGTACCTCGTCAGCAAGGACAGGTTGATTTTCGGTCCGGTGCGTTACTTAACAGCTTTTCAGTTGCACAACTCATCAATTTCAACAGGCTGTTTTCTTGGTCATGCAATGCGCGGAGAAGGCATCTTCGACTCTTACCTCTATGATTCAGGCAGACTTAACAAGGTGAGGGCCTGCGGCTATGTCTCAATGCGTTTGTCTGATGATCTGCAGCCCCCATGCCTCTGTCCGCGCAAACGCAGTCACACTCGTTTCCAAGTTGTTCAGTTGGAGACTTCAAATCCTCTCTCAAACCTTCATCTTTGATCGATCGCGTAGACGGCCTTTTCGCATGGCACGGAGACCGATCTCTTTCGTCGCAAGTGATGTTGGCACTGCCCGATATGTTCCTCCAGAACTTCCAGAACAGGCCCGCCTCCAAGTAGGTGCCTCATTGCCCCCGGAGCTTCGCGGACGTCTTTTGGACCTCGGCTGGGCAGAAAACCGAGACGAAGAGGAGCAAGAAGCCCAGCGGTGGGACCGGGCACCAATTTCTCTGCTGCCCAGCACAGATTTGGAACTCCTCGGAACAAATCAGGCCAAAGGATCGACGGAATCCGCTGGGGACGCTGAAGGGAGACAGAATAAGGGGTTGCTCCGACGGAAGTCCAGCGGTGCGGGACACATATCCGGGATGAGGAAAAAAGGCATCTTCGTGCCTCCTCTCTTATCACTCGTTCCCTTGGTAGCAAACCTCCTGACAGATCCCGACATGACCGTCAGCAGTATTGCCAACGACCTCATCATGACACTGATGAAAGACGATCCAGTCCTCCTCGTCCGCGGTCTGATGGAAGATATGTCTGACGCAATGCAAGACCATGAGCAAGCATTGAATACTTTACGACTTTTCGCGCATGCCCAAGAACGTCTCCCGCCTGGTCTTGCCCACCACGTCTTCAATCACCTTGCGGGGTTAGTCCGGACGACAACGCGGCAGTCAAACCAAGACATCGCATTTGTCGTGGCACGTTGCCTTCCTATTTTGGTCGACCTGGTTCCCCAGGTTTGCGAGATGTCGTATCGTGAACTATGTCGGAACAAGCTAGATCTCTTAATTCTTCCGACTCTGGCCCCTATTCCGTCTGGACTCAAGCTAACTCCTCGACCTTCAATGACTCCGAGCCTGATGCAAGCCGCCATGACAAGAACAGCTCAAAACCTGATTCTATTCAACGTTATCCAGCAAAGCCCGAAGGATATCAACGCGATTCGTAAACCATACGCTCAGCTAACCCAGCTCGCCGTCGAATTGGAGGACGTCCAAGATTTGCGTCCCACTACAATCGCTGACTACGTTCCTCAGCGAAAGCGATTACCTCACTCTGCTGAGGAAATGCAATACCTTCGGATGACATCACCTCTCGCTAGATCCTACCTCCTTACGTGCACCGAAATGTTCAAATCGCTCAGTCGGCATATGAACAACCACTCCGAGCTCGGGAAATACATGGACGGGATTAATCGTATTGTTTTACTACGAGGGAAAGACATTGGGATCGTTGCTCTTGCATTAATTGGTATGCATCCCGTCTTTTCAGATGAGCTTCCAACTTCACTGACTATGATACGCAGCATACATGACGGCCAGTACCCGATTTAGGCGCATGTTCTCGTCAGAGTCCGGCTTCAGTCTCTTCATGCCGGTCCTAATCAAGGTTTACGCGGAGTCAGAAGGGGAACCGGCAATACGACGAGCGATCGAGTACAGCATGCGGCGCTTCTATTCCCTCCACAAAGAGATCTGTGCCTTTCAAACACTGGAAGCGGCCAGTCACATTCTTTACCAGAGTATGATGGAAGAGGCCGACCAGGAATGGTTTGCGGAGAGTGTGTTCGAACTCGTGTCTTGCCTCAGTCGGACCACCATGGCAACGGACCAGGACCTCGCTGGCATTCATGGGATGAATCAAATGCAGGAGCAAGAGACCTTAATTACCATGGTGAATGAAAAGCCCGAGTTGCTTCTCCCCAACCTTACTCGAACGACGACCCAAACGTCGGTCATCCATCCCGACTTGGCGAACCTGGCCCCCATGGAGGCCTTCGAGGACGGGACCCGCTTCGCTCTGGATGACTTCGTCCGCCTATTCCTTACGATCATACCCCATAATCCACTTATTGTCAGGGCCCAGTACTTCCTGAAACTATTGCGCCTTGTGACGCCAAGTTTCTATAACGCATCGTCGTCCGCGAGACACGTTCTACGTGAAGGAATCCAAGCTTTCGGACCAGCAGTTTTCGACCGCCTGCAAAGCCGTCCTAAACCTGAAAAGGAGAAGGAGCCTCAGAAGGAGAAGGGTGCCGATACGACAACCAAGGCCGCTTCAAAGCCCGATCCAGTGAAAAAGGATACCCCGGAGGCACCCACTGCCCGACTGTATGCAGTCAAACCCACCGCCCCAAGTGACCAGGCTGCCATGAGAAAAGAGTACATCTTACTTTTGGTGTCTTACATGCGATCGGGTGGGCAATTCGAACGGTGGGCCATGGGAAGGATCCTTCAGCTCGTCAAAGACGCTCTGAAGGACGGATCGCCGTCAATTGTGGAACCAACATCGCAGTTCATGGATGCCTACTCTGCCTTACTACTCAAGCGAGACGCGAACATCGGTCCTAGGGTTGCGATTGCAATGCTCAAGGAGATTTCTCCACTCTTCAAAATCTACGGGTCCACCATCGACTTCAGCCCAGTTTTGAACAACATTATCCAAATGACCAAGGAGCCAGAAATGTCAAACGATCGAGATTTCGTTACGATGGTAGTGAAGGATTGGTGTGCTCCAGCGGCGGAGATGTGTTCCATGCTCGCCGAGGAAGGGGTGTTGATGTCCGCGCCAATTAGAGAACCAACAGTGACCTTGTTGGCTGTGGCGGTATCACTTTCTGATGTTGACCCAATTGCGACCATCGAGTCCCAGTCCCCTGCGTCAGGTTTCCTCGCTGGCATTGTCCTACCTCTGTGCCTCATCCTGGAAACCTCGCAGCAAGTTGCAAGTTGGAGCCAATGGCAGGACGTATGGAAGCAAAGGGCTCATCAAAGGGCCTGGATTCGCTTGGTGGCTTACGCAATGTCTGTCACTGATCCATCCATTCGTGGTGCCCAGGAGACCAAGACGGGTGGCTCGGAGAAGCTCTCACAGCAAGCAGACAAAGCTAAACGTACAGACAAAGAGGTTGCCATGGCGTTCACTGTGGCGTTGCAAATTGTCAAACTCGCATCCCTTCGGGTCGAGCAAGATTTATCGACGATGCTCGCTGGAGTATGGGCCCGTATTTCTATCTTCATTCAAGATTCCCTGCGAGAAGGAGACGCATCTTTCACATTGAAACAAAGTTCAATACAAATCTCTCAGAACACTCCCCCAATCAGCCCAATCTTAGGCCCAACCGTCTCACAAGTGCTGTCGCCCACGATTGGACCTGAACGACCATTCTCCTTCACACAAGCGTCGTTTAACCTGGGTAGTCCGATGCCGCCGACGACAACGGCGACCTCAATTCGGTTGGTCGACTACCTCCTGTGGTCAACGCTGGAGCTCGTTTGTCTTCACCGATCACCTCTCCTTCTTCAACTGAAGTTCTGGATTCAGGAAAAGATGCTAACTTTCGACGAACGCGTCCGTTTTAATCTCCTCAACAGCCCAGGTGGGCCGTCCAGTCCCATGTTACGACCTTCCAATAGAGAGTCACGAAGAGTGTCCTCCATATTCGCCAAGCCACGTCGAAGCGGGAATCGTTCCGCGGGAGTGTCTCCAGAGGCTTCTCCAGCCTTTGGGGCTGTGGGAGGCTCTCATCTTTCTAGATCTCCGAGTTTGCTGAGCCTTGGTGGAGGGATGCACAGACCAACTTCTGCGCTGGACTCGCCGACTGACCGTTACGATCGGTTCCCCAACGCATCGCCGGTACTCGGCGCGAGCTCCACAATACCACGCATCCGCCACCTGGGTCCAACCGGACGCTCGGAGGGGCTCACTATCCCACCAAACTTCCCAGGACTAGCAGGTCGTTCCAGTTCGGGCTCACGAAGCGGATCCATTGACGACCAAGTCAACGCTGGTTTGACATCCGAAAGGGTCTATAACTCAAACCTTGTCAAAGCATCGCATTGGAGAGTCCGGGTGGTCCAGTCGTGCATGGGGTACGATCCATTACCGATGGACTCTGAGCATGGTGAGGGTTTCGGAGGGGAGCGAGATATTCGGGCATGGACTCGGGCACAAGCTGTGAAAGCCGTTTTGGAAGAGACTCGCGCGCTGTTAGCTGAGTTTGGAGATTGGTTCACTCCTGTGAGAGTGGAAAAAGTGGAAGTCTCTCGGTCCGGCACCCTAGGACGTTCGTGATGTGTTGGCAAAATAGAAAAGTTAACTTGCGTTCGCATGAATCATCGAGCTGTCCTAGTTGTTATGTATCTCGGGGTAGTTTTCAATAGAGGTCTATAGTGAAGGCATCGTTTCATGGCATGAATGTCACCTGGATATCCCCAAGAGCATATACCACAGTATCTCTCTATCGACTCTTCAAACAGTCTCACATAACCCTTTCATCTTTAAGAGGGTTCGGGGCGACCGTTTATTCTATCCGGATGATTCCCGCATGCCCAACTTAGGTGCTCAGGCATACACATTGGGATGCCGAGTCCAGGGTTCGCTCGGCGGCTGAGTCCAACTGGACAACTCAATTGTGCACGTGCTTTCCCCAAGACACTGCCCGCCAAGCTCACGCCTTGTTCTCACAACCACAACCCCTCTACTACCACTTACATTACTATCTGACGGCCAATGTTGCTGGAACTCGTATCATTGCTCCACCCTACCCTACTAGGTATGACCCAAAACGGCTCGTCCACCCGTTCTCGAGTTTTTATCTCGCAATTTTATCAGGAATTTTGGTTTTATGCTGCATATTTATTATTAGGTGAGTAATACATAGCTTTTCTATCGCTATCTCTACTAACAAATAGCTCGGTGATTCTAGCTTCACTGCGCACTTCCAATCGCTTGCTGTTGGCAACGGCTTCGGCTCTCAAGTGCCCTTCTCGTTTACCATAACGGTTACTCTCTTCACCATCCTGGGCGCTTCCATCGAAGGATTCTCGCTATACTTCGAAGTCACCCAGTCTCCGGCCGCAGTGGTACGGCAACCGCTTTTGTCTTCGCCAGAGTGTGCCAGGTCGTACTAAACGCCCGAGCCTGTCCTCTTCTTGCTTCAGCACGTGAATAACCTACTTGCAATAGGAGAACCTTATGTTGAAGGGGCACTGGGACTTCTTTGGCTGGCCGTCCTCATCGTGGTGGGTGCGAGGCAGAAGATGAAGTTGATCGGAGGCTGCTTAGATCCTTCACCGAGATTGTACAGTGAGTCGGCCATCATGGCGATCAAAATTTTCCTCGCGTAAATAATTTAGGGTGACTCTGTACTCAAAATATCGTTTTCAACCATTAGGTCCCGACCCGGGTGTGTGTAGTGAGTGGAAGGCATGCTTGTTCTTCGTCGTCGTAGCGTGCCTCAGTCTCGTCGTCTGGGTGGCCATAAACCACCAAACTAAATCAAGGGGACTATGCGCTGGATTTATACGACATCTTTTGCGACAGAGAGCTCAAGACAGAGCTGCCCGTACGGCGGCCCGTCAAGCGGCTGCCGCACAGGCAGCAAAGGCTGTAACACCCTCAGCTCCTCCCCCATCTACCGTGCCTCCACCATATGTTGCCCATCCTCCCGCGGCCGGTCCATTTAAAGAGGCATCCGAGCATACAATAGCCTCAAAATTGCCCAATACGCGGGAGTCGTCCGCCTGGGCACCAAGCCTGCCATTTGCCGAGAATCGTGACTCTCAAGGCGTATCCTCTACCAGTGAACTTGGTGTATTGACCCCACCTGCAAGCCCTCCTCCATCCACACTTCCACCCTGGGTCCGCACGTCAAGAATTGAGGGGAGCGAAGATAGTCCAACGATATCGTCGGTGCTAACACCACCGCCGATGCGTGCGGACTCCACTTCACCCCCTGCAGCGGGGCCAAATCACGCACCAGTGTAATGGGAGACCTCCTCAATAGGTTTCATATTATTTTATATTTGGACATTGGGTGCCTCGACTATACTATGTATGATTGATCCTCTCGTATGTATGGCTTGAGAGTTCTGTCAAGCGCCGCGGTGGCGCGGTGGCGTGGATATTTCGAGTTCGTTTTGCGATCGAACACTCGTTGCCAGCTTGGCGTCGTCTTCAATCACTATCATGAGACCCTCAACTTCGATGAGACGACGGGGTTCCGGACCTGGAACCACAATGGCAATCCTGTACGACACTCGTGGTGAATTGTTCAGGTGGTGCAAGTGATCGGTGGGGACGCCAAGCTGCAGTTTCTCCGTGGCGGTGCCTCGACCTTCTTCAAATACCCATTCATCGACTCTGGCCGTTCTCCTGTTTCCCCCGAACGCCACAACATGCGTTCCGTCCTCTACGTCATAATTTTAGGCAAGCACGCAGTCTCACTGAAATATTGATATTACTGCTATTCCCGAAATTCTTGTCAGTCGCGCGCGTTTTTTTTTTTTTTTCAGGCACGTCTTGCCGCTCGCCGCCTCGCTCACTTCTCAGCTAATAGGGCACGTAGGGATTAGAAAATTTGTATATCGTATTATACATGCTATAGCTATATACGTACGAAGTTTTGAAAAATGCGAAGGGGAATTGGGGCGTCGGCGTCCCGATGTTTGCAAAAAAGCGCGGTCGTGTTTGAAATCTCCCTTGTCCCCACTCTCACCTCTGATGCCTTACCGTCACATCAGCAACGACTACAAGCTCAGGACTATAGTCCTATTGGACCAAAACGTGCCTCGCGCTTTTGTATCCGATGTATTCGCTGTGTCAGAGCGGAGTACCTACCGCTGGCAGAAGAACGTACGAGAGGGAGGGGTTGTTTACCCCACGCTACCAGCAACACGCGGACGACCTTCTATACTCTCGCCTGAGATCCGTGATGTAATATTTGCGATCATTGAAGATGACCCAACCGCCTATCTGGATGAAATCTCCGACTGGCTTCACCTCGTGTACGACATTTCAGTACCCCTCAGCACTCTCTCCAGTAACCTCATACGCCATTTTTCAAAACTTCGTACGTATATAGCTATAGCATGTATCATATGATATACAAATTTTCTAAGCCCTACGTGCCCTATCAGCTGAGAAGTGAGCGAGGCGGCGAGCGGCAAGACGTGCCTGAAAAAAAAAAAAAACGCGCGCGACTGACAAGAATTTCGGGAATAGCAGTAGCTGCTTACCACACATGCGAACTGCAGCGGTGTTCATTTTGTCCCCGTGCGGGGTCCTTGGGCAAGTTCCCCAACTCCTAGAATGCGTCTATTATTTTGCTTAGTTTACCCTTTTTTAATCTTCTCTCAGAATTACCTCCCACTTTCAATCAGCGTCCTTGCGATCCGGTCACGGTTCCCAGTCACCGTTCTCCTATGCGATCGCAATCGCCTTCCTAACCATTATAGTGGGAGTTGGACACTTGTCCACTCTAGTCCTGGATCTCGATGCAGCGACCTCAGGGGTTGTATGTCAAAACTGTTTCTTAGCCATCTTGACTTTGCTCACGAATTTTTGCTTGATCCACCTTGCAGCGGTTCCGGCGGCAATTTGCAGAGAGCCAGAGCGTTCTGACAACTCTGTTGGTGTTCTTCTGGATCGGGGTCGTCTTTGTGGTGGGTTTGAAACAGGGGATGGGGACTATCGGGGGCTGTCCATACGTCCCTCCAGCAGGCTATGGTAGGGAATTTCCCGCTGACATTTATTAATTTCACGCCGAACCTTTGAGTGCTGATCGTACCGTACATTGGCTCCGCTTTTATTAGTGTCGCAGCCTCAGATTTGCATGGAGTGGTTTATCGTGCTCGGGTTCACCTGCGGAACCACACTCGTACTGCCAGCAATGTACTACGCAAACACCAAACTCCAGGCTCGAGACGCTTTCGTGTCGCGAGTGTGGCAATGGAGACAGTACAGAGCGAATAAGGCAAAAGGACAAGCTCCCCCTCCGCGAAAACCTGTACGAGGCCGCGCAGCCCAGCTCCCACCAGCAGCACCTCCCCCTCCTTTCGGCTCGGCCTTCCAGATGATGACGATTCCTGCCACTGGACAACAGCTACAATCTTCAGCGGTCCCTCCGTCGGGTGCCGCCCCGCCAACCTACCTTGACGTCGAAGCTATGGGTGGCCAGGCGAACGATTCCCGGCGGGAATCGTCGTCGGACTCGATGACCTCGCCAGCTGCTCCCCCACCGTCAACTCTCCCTTCATGGATGCAGCCGTCGACTCCCGTGGTTCCTGAACACAGACCACTGTTGTAACCTCCAACGCGCCCACCCCGACTACCCCTCCGCAAGCAGCTTGGGACGCTTAACCATCGTGTCATTATTTAGAGCAAGTGCCCTCATGGCGAGGGTGTTGAAAGTCGTCGTCCATGGTTGTGTGCCTTATCGTTTGACGTGTTTGATTTTCTTTCACTCGTCACCCACACCGCTTTCCTTTCCTTCAGTTGTATTTTATTTACGCCATTGCAACCCATATAGGACAGTTTCTTTCATCAGTTTATGTATCCCCTAGGTCTCGACTTCCTTGAATCGAAGCCCCCTGTTGGCGATCGAGTCGAATTGGCCAACTCGATCGTGCGCGTGCACGCTCCAAGCGACTTGTTCGCGCAACCACAACTCCTTTACTACCACTTACACTACTATCTAACGGTCGATGTTGCCAGTCGGATTATTGACCCACCCTATCCTACTAGGTATGAACCAAAACGGCTCGTCCGCCTGTCCATGAGTTATATCTCGCAATTTTATCAGGAACCTTGGTCCTATTATGCATATTTATTATTAGGTGAGTACTGCACAGTTTTCCGATGGGTATCTTTGGGACCAAATAGCTCGCCGGTTCTAGCTTCACTGCGCACTTCCAATCGCTCGTCATTGGCAAAGGTTTCGGTTCTCAAGTACCCTTCTCGTTTACCATAACGGTTGCTTTCCTCACCACTTTGGGCGCTTCAATCTCGAAGGGGCACTGGGGGTCCTTTGGCTGGCCGTCCTCATCGTGGTGGGTTCAAAGCAGAAGATGAAGTTGGTCGGAGACTGCTTCGATCTGACGCTGGACAGTGAGTCGGCCATAATGGCAATCAAAATTTTCTTCCCGTCAAATAATTCGGGGTGAATTGGTACTCAAATATTGTTTTCAATCATTAGGTTTCGATCTAGGTGTGTGGGGGGCATGCTTGTGCTCCGTTGTCGTAGCGTGCCTCAACCTCGTCGCCTGGGTGGCCATAAACCATGGAAGTACATCAAGGGACCAATCCATTGTATTTATACGGCAACAATATTTCCAACAGAGGTCTCAAGACAGACCGGCCCACAGTGCGGCCGACCGAGCAGCTGCCGCACCGGCAGCACGAGCACAAGCAACACCCTCAGCCCCTCCCCCATCTACTGTGCCCCCACTATATGTCGCCCATCCTCCCGCGTCCAGTCCCATTAAAGAGCCATCCGAGCATACAATTGTCTCAGAATTTCCCGATACACGGGAGTCGTCCGCCTGGGCACCAAGCCTACCATTGGCTGGGACGCAGAACACTCGAGACGCATCATCTACCTGTGTATCGACCCCACCTGCAAGCCCTCCTCCATCCACACTTCCACCCTGGGTCTGCACGTCCATAATCCAGGGGAATGAAAATAGTGCAACGATATCATCAGTGCTAACACCACCGGCAGCAGGGCCAAATAACGCGCCAGTGTAGTAAGGAACCTCTTCGATAGGTTTCATATTGTTTATATTTGACTGTACTATTTCTGCAATCCTCTCACTCCTGATGAAAAGTTCGAAATGACGGAAGTGTGACATCTGCGTGCGTCACGGTGGCGTCGTAGCGTGGGTAGGTAGAGTTCGTTCTCCGGTCCTCCAGTCGAACGTTCGTCTTCGACAACTACCATGCGACTCTCAGTGCGACAAGACACAGGTTCGGGTCCTGTTACCGCGGTAACGATCCTGTACAAACTCGTGGTGATTTGTCCAATTGTGCAAGTGAGTCAATTGGGAAGCGTCGTCCCTGTCCTGTGGCGGTGTCTGAACCTTCTTCAAATACTCGTTCACAGACTCCCCTCGATCCCATGTTCTCTCGTAAAGCCACACCATGCGCCACATACTCTACGTCATAATTTTAGGCAAGCACGTACTCTCCCTGGAGTGTTGATATGAGCTGCTAACCATTGATGCAAATTGCAGCGGTATTCCTTTTGTCCCCATGCGCGGTCCTTGGGTAAGTTCTCCAACTTCTGGAATGCGCTCATTATTTTGTTTAGTTAACTTTTTCTCTCCTCGATCAGAATTACCGCCCATTTTCAATCGGCCTCCTTGCGATCCGGTCACGGCGCCCAGTCACCGTTCTCCTATGCGATCGCGACCGCCTGCTTAACCATCATAGTGGGAATTGGACACGCGTCCACTTTAGTTCTGGATCTCAATGCGACGACGTCAGGGCCTGTATGTCAAAACTGGCTCTGGCCATCTTGATTTTGCTCACCACTTTTTGCTTGATCCACCTTGTAGCGGTTCAGGCGGCAATTTTCAGAAAGTCAGGGCCTCCTGACAACTCTGTTGACGTTACTCTGGGTCGGAGTCATCACTACTCTTTGTTTGAAAGAAGGGATGGAACCCGTCGGGGGGTGTAGATACGTACCTCTAGCGGGACACGGTACGGGAATTGATGCTAATATGTTATTCGACTACTGACTTTTTCCATGCTCGCTCTTCGGTGCATCGATTCTTTTTATCATAGTGTCGAGTCCTCAGATCTGCATCGAGTTTTTTATAGCGCTCGGCTTCGCTGGTGGAAGCACACTCGCACTGCTAGCAATGTACGTTGCAGGCACCAAACTCATGGCTCGAGACGCTTTCGTGTCACGAGTGTGGAAATGGAGACAGTACCGAGCGAATAAGGCAAAAGGACGGGCTGCTCCTCCACGAAGACTTGTACGGCGCCGCGCGGCACCCCCTCCTTTTGGCCCGACCTTTCAGATGGTGACGATCCCTGCAGCCGGACCACAGCTACAACCCTCAGCGGCCCCTCCGTGGGGTGACGCCCCGCCAACCTACCTTGACGTCGAAGCTATGGGTGGCGGGGATTACGAATTTAGGCGCGAAGCATCGTCAGACTCGATGACGGAGGCAGCCACGCCCCCGTCGTCAACTCTTCCTTCATGGATGCAGCCGTCAACTCCCGAGGCTCCTGAACAGAGACCACTGTTGTAACCTCCAACTCACCGCCCACCCCTACCACCCCCGCGCAAGCTGTGAATGCTTAATAACCTCGACATTACTTAGAGCAAGTGCCCGAATGACCGACGAGCTTATTCGTTCGGATGTTTTCCTTTTTTCTTTTTTTTTCTTTTCGTTTTTCACCTACACCACCTTTACTTTCATTTACATCATCGCAACGTATCTGGGACAGTTTCTCTCATTAGCTAATGTATCCCTTAAATCTAAATTCCCCTTGAATCGAAGTCCTCCGGCCTCCGGCTGTCGGAGTGCGAATTCATGAACGTGACATTCGGTCGCGACCCGGGAGTGAACGAAGTTCCCGCGACATTTCCTGACCCCGTGACTCGGCGGCGTTGGCTTAGCACAGTTTGTTCTCTTCAACCTTCAACGAACCATCCGCCACCAGAAGCAAGCTTCGGCATAGTCAGGTAAAGATCACGCTGTAGATCCGAAGCAGTGAGGGCACTCGTCTAAAAATATCTTATTATCCCTTGTTCGGATGGTGCAAGGGATCGACCCTCTGGCGCGCATGTTCGGCTGGCCTGAAGGCGGTGTTACGACCTTGCCTCAAATATCGCCTCCCCCTCTGAATTTGGTCATTCGTTGTATCCCCCACAAAACGTCAGAGCATGCGCCACATCATCTATCCCATCCTATTAGGTGATTATCCCATTCTGGGAACAATTTTGGTCACTCAATGACGTTTTACATATAATAGCCGTCCTGCTGACGTTCCCTGCTGTGGTGCTTGGGTAAGCTATCAGACTCCTAGAAAGGCTTATCTGCTTACATTGTTCTCAGAATCACCGCCCACTTTCAATCATACGCCGTACGATATGAACACAAGTTCCAAGTGCCATTTTCCTATATAATTGGGATCTCCTGCCTAACGGTGTTGGGGGCAATGACGCACCTCGCGAGTCTAATTCTTGAACTTGAGGCTTCGGCTTCCGGATTTGTACGTCAGATTTTGCTCCTGGTCGGCTTTGCTTTGCTCACGAGCTGCTTTCCGACTTGTGATCGACGCTCCAGGGGTTTCGGAAGACTGTTAGAGAGGCCGAAAACCCCATCACGATCCTATTGGTCCCTTTTTGGCTTGGGGTCGTCGGTGTGATTGGGACTAAACAGGGGATGGAACGCATTGGAGGTTGCATATCCAATCCTCCAGATGGATACGGTGCGAAGAATCCCAAGTGTACCTGAACAACTAATCCTAACTCTTCCCGCGGTATTTCAATCATAGATTTCGCGGACATAGAAACAAATTCTCAACTATGTACGGAATGGGCCATATCACTTGGGTTCGCCGTCACAACGACAGTGGCGGTTGTAGCATGGTGGTTTATGGTGCCCGTAGGGATGAGTCAAGACGCTTTTGTGTCACGAATTTGGCAAAGGAGACAGCAGCAAGCCAACCGAGCAAAAGGGATTGTTCCACCACCAGCAATCGCACCAGCAGGCGCCGCTCAAGCTCAAAATCCTCCGGCAACGACTCAGCCGCTTGCAGCTGGTCCTGTCTCGGTCCAGCAACCACCACTGACGATCCCTCCAAACGTCTCGGCCCCACAAACATCAACCGACATTGAAGCTCTGGCTGGTCGTGGCGACGATAACTCGCGGCACGCCTCGTCGGATCCAATGACCATGCCAGCCAGCCCTCCACCGTCAGCCCAGCCTTCGTGGATTCAACCTTCAACCGCGATTGGTCCGTTAAACGAACAAGTTCCGGGCACTGCAGTGGATTCCAACGTGCCTGCCTCCCCTGCCGCCCCTCCTCAAGCCACTACCCACACTTCCTGACCTGGACATTCAGCAACTTGAAACATGGCCGACGGGATCCCCAAAGCCGTCGTCCCCCGTTATATCCGGAATTCGTTCTGTCGTATGCCTTCGTTTTTCTTTCATCGCTCACCCTTGCCATTGTATTTTTTCTGCCTTCGTTCCAACTAGGTCATTTGTTATCATCAGTCCTTGTAGGGTGGTCTAATAGTAGTTGTCAAGCACTAAATTCTCGAAACTGGTGGTTGTCTAAAATTATCTTCGTCACGGGCGTCTTTCGACCCCCACATGTTTGACTGGCCTAAAGGCGATGTCACAACATGTTTCCAATGTTGTCTCTGTCTCTGAGCTTGGCCATTCGCTATATTCCCAACCAAACGCCAGAGCATGCGCCACATCATCTATCCCGTCCTCTTAAGCGAGTTTCCGTATTCTCAGAATGCACTGGCAGCTCCATAACGCTTTAAGCACTACAGCCACACTACTGATATTCCCTACTGTGGTGCTTGGGTAAGCTACCAGACTTCCCAAGCGGCGCCTCGGTATATTTACAAACCGCGTTCTCAGAATTACCGCCCACTTTCAATCATACGTCGTGCGATATGAACATAAGTTCGAAGTTCCCTTTCCTCTACAATCGGGGTCGCTTTCGTGACTATAATTGGGGTAGCCCACCTAGCGAGTCTAATTCTTGACCTTCAGGCATCGGCTTCCGGATTTGTATGTCAGGTCTGGTTCTCGTTCGGCTTTGCCCTGCTCACGTGCGGCTTCCCCGTCCGTGATGGACGCTTCAGGAGTTTATAAAGGGCGTCTGGAACCAGTCACCGCAATGTTGTTGTTTACTTTTTGGATCCCAGTCGTCGGCGTCGTCGGGGCGAACGAGAGGATGGAGCTCATCGGGGTTGCGTATCCAATCCTCCAGGTGGATACGATGCGAAGGAACCCCAAGTGTTATCCAAAATACTAGTTCTAACTCTTCCCTCTGTAGTTCGATTGTGCCTTAGAAACAAATTCCCAACTATGTACAGAATGTGCCATATCTCTTGCTTCGACCGTCACAACCACAGTGGCGCTGATAGCATGGTGGTTCATGGTCTACGTGTGGATGAGTCGGGACGCTTTCGTGTCACGAGTATGGCAACAGCAGACAGAAGCAGGCGGATAAAGCAGTAGGGCTCGTCCCACCACGCCACCGGCAAGCAATACCAGCCTTGTCCAATGCAATCCGGCCCCATCCCAGTTTGATAATAATGGAGCGCGACACTTCGTCGACACATCCCTTCTCGTCCTCGCCCGTTTTGCTTTGAAAGAACCTATGACTTACGCTTTCTGTTATCAAAACAAACAATAATTCAATGGATTCGTTCAATTCAATTTTTTGGTCAGGTTCGTTACAAAGTGTTGATCGCCCCCCCCCCCCAACCGACTCACGTGACAATGGCGACCAGAAGGATTTAAATACGAAGGGAAACTCTCCCAGAGGGCCATACATCCTACTTTCCTCTTTTCTAGAAATCTCCTGACTCTACCAAAGGCCGGCTCTCAGACATAATTTCAATCGCGACAAGAAGATGCGAAAGTGGATCCAACCCATCCTTCTAGGTAAGTGATCTTTTTCGTATACTTAATTCATCCAGAGTCTTTTTCTTGAGCTGTGAAGCTCACCACCTGGCGGTTTGCAGGAGGCATTATCATATTCTCTTCCGTCGTCGTGGGGTAAGTCTGAGAAGACACTACTCACGTGTGATTAAGGGAACTGATCTCTTAATAATGTCTGGTCTGCAGCTTTACATCTCATTTTGAATTCCTTGCCCGGAGCGGTGGATATGGAAGTCAAGCTTTCTTCCGTAATATGATAGCCCTTGGCGCGCTCGTTTTCGTGAACGCTTGTTCTCAGGTCCGTGCTGCGTTTCTTGAAGCAAACACCCAGCCCTCGTCTACTGTACATGTACGTTGTTTTCCGTTGCAATGGTTTAAAGGCTGTTGACGTCATTCTGTGACTTCCCATCTATTCTTGACGATATTTTACTCTAGCGTATCTGGCAATCCATCGGTCGCCTCAATCAAATGCTGGAAATCCTGTTGCTTAACGCGTGGACTCTAACTGTAAATGTGGGCCCGCGATGGACCAGCGCGGCCATCATTGGGGAATGTTCTGGCGGTACGCAATGAATCATGTTTCAAGAGTTTTCCAAATTCTTTGGGCTCGTGAATTGAGATCGTACTGGCCACTAACCTACCTTGGCCGAACAGATAACCATAGTCAAGTATGCAATGAATGGCTATCGTGTCTTGTCTTCATGATCGCCACCTGGATACTCCTTTTGGTCGACTGGAGTTTGAGTGACCAACAACGGTGGCGGCAGGAGTTCGTCGAGTGGATTAGGCAAACCCGACAGCGCAGGCCCGCCGCGATCAGGATGGAGTCATTTGAACTCTCTCTTGCACCTCAACCACTGTTATCCAGATCGTCTTTCCCAGATAACTCCGCCCCCGCAGATTCGAACCCTATCCATAACGCTCTGTCCACCGGCTCAGCACCCTCAGGCTGGGCTGTACCAACCCCTTCACCGTCTCATCCCGGCACTACCAAACCATCCAAACAGTGACAAGGAGCGCTGGTTCCTCCACACCGCAGTTCGACTTTCTCCTATGGGCAAGATGGCACGATGTGATGAACCAGTAGGTGGGGAGATGAACGCGATTTTAGAATATGATTCAACTGGTCAATTTGTTGACGTTGGGGTCGATTCGTGACTGTTTTACGTATCGCGGTTCTATCGTATACAATTTAGTCTGATCACCTTTCACAGTCGGGTCCGAGGAACCGGTCGAGTAAACGCAAGGCATACCGCAAAGTAAGGCATGCTTCTTGCTTCTTAACAAGCGTGGGGTAGCTGTCAGCGGGCCTTCGGTTCGGCTTCGATGGTGCAAGTGACCCAAAGCTCTGGTTGAGGTACCACGAACGAAATCGCTCTTCAGATCGCTTGCTTCGACCCCTCCTACTTTCTTGACCACCCCTTTATCCCCTCTTCTACGGTTGCAAGCTGAGAGCGCATGGACCACTGGGTCCATCCCTTACTCGTCGGCAAGCACATTCCTCTCGATTTCGATTTAAGCAAGCTGACATCGCGGTTCATGTGTAGGAGCTTCGATACTGTTCTCTTCCCTCGCCTTAGGGTAAAGTACAGAAAGCTTATAGTAATCATAGAACTGCCTAAGCTTAGGCAATTGAGATTGATGCTCTTGCCTATCGATTGGCAGATTTAATGCGCATTTCGAGGCAATAGACGCACGCATGCAAAACGTTCGAGATGGCAACTCTGGCTTTCGTTTAATAATTGGATTCTGCGGCGTCAACCTCTTTTGTAGTTTGGTTCGAGCCATTGCCATTGTTCTGGAGGTCGCAGATTCACCATTTAGGGTATGCCGCCATCTTGCTGAGGATTGTTTTGGTACTTGAAACTGAGCGCATTTCATCGCTTCAATTGCCTTTCTACTTACTAATTAGGACATATGGTCAAGAGCAGGAAGAGTCTGTGCATTTTGGCAGTTTCCAACAATACTTCTAGGAGGGGTGGACGTGTATTTGGCTGCGAGACGATATGACATCAACTTGATCGGTGGATGCCTGCCTCGTCCAGAAGATGGATATGGTAACTCAAATTGATCTTGAACTAGCCAAGTAAATGGGCTAAAAGTAACTTTGGCTTTTTTTAAAGAGGTCAGCAATCAATTATGCACGGAATGGATACTAAGCATAGTCTTCACGATTTTGGCCTTTATTACGCTACTTTTCACACTAGTCAGCTATCCGCTGAGATACCCTGCCAATTTTGAAGACTGGGCCTGGGATGTCCGTCGACGGAAAGCTGCTCGCAGGATGGCAGCCCCACAGCAGCCACCGCGCCCACCACCGCGTCCTCCATCGCCGTATCCTCCGTCGCCGTATCCCCCTTCTCTACCTCAGCAACCCCCCTCGTATCCCCCTTCTCTACCTCAAAAAGACAGCTTTACTACGCCTTTCGAGCCCGAGATGGTTTATGATACGCCAGCCGCTGGCCCTAACACCATGGAAGGCCACCGGCACAAAGTCGATGGCCTTGGACAGGCAGTCAACGAACCTAGGACAGACGCTCATAACAAAGCCACCTTACCATGGCCACCATCATCTAATGCGGACACTAGAGAAGAGCCTCGGGGGTTTCTTGCCTCCCTCAGCAATGTGGACCCGGACGAAGGCAACCGAGCAAGCGACATCCTCCCTCCGCCTGTTTCGTACCAAGGGTACAGAGGTGCAGGTGCTCGGAGGTACCATAGTGGTTACTTTCGGGCTGGAAAGGAGTATAGTGACGGAGGCTGAGAGTGATGATTGTGAAGAAAGCGTAGATGGGACGGACCGTCAGTTCAAGAGAATGCGTGGTAGGCCGGACGGCATGTCCGTCCTATGACGCAGGTTGGAACACCATTCATTCATATCTACATTAGAAATAATGCATATTTTTCAGTAAGATCCTGCGATTCGCGTGCCATTGAGCAGGTGCCGGGCCGAACGGCGGAGGTTGTCAACTTAGGCGCCGCATGGGGGACGTGCCCGTCCACATGGATGCGTTGTCCAAGCGAAGCGGGACCTCATGTGTGGGGGCACAAATCACTCAATCCCGCTAGGGCTTTAGATTTTGACCGTTTAATTGACCACATCGCTCTCGTTTACGAGTTCGCAAATCCGGGATGGAGATCGAAAGTAAGCCGCCGTCTTAACAAGAACCGCTTGGAGCTGAAGCTTCCCACTTCTACGGCATCAACCGCACTCAAATATAATCTTTAGACTGGAGCGATTTGCATGGGGATCCAGTTCATTTTGTTCGGTCTAGGGGTCCTGGTCACGAGGATGGCCGTAGTACGAGGTAACGTGGACTTCAGCGGTGGATGTCCTCTTCATCCTGCGGGGGGATACGGTCAGTCAAACTTATGTCTAAATAATAAAACTATATGGGCTAATAGCACCCTTGGATTTCTTGCAGAAGTCAACGACCAAGTGTGCACAGAGTGGAAACTAAGCCTAGCCTTCGGAGTCTTGATGATGATGACGCTTGGTGGCATTCCTCTCAGTTACTGGGCGGGCCTTCCCGGAGATTTCCGTAATTGGTCCCAGAGTATTCGCCAGCGAAGGCCTATCACAAGAAGACCTTCCACGTCCTGGCTCCATCGACCGCTATTACATCAACGAACGCCAGCACCGCAACCGCAGCCTTCGGCCCCACCTCCTCCCCCACCACCGGAACTTGAACCAATCTACGACACACCAGCTGCTGGCCCTAATGTCACTGAAAACTCCAGGTGACCGGCAAGCTGAGACGAGAGACTGGTAACGAAAGCATCTCGGGTCTTTCGCTGGGATCCGATGCGAAAAATCATCCGACCGGCCCTTTGCATCTCTTGACTATGAAGGACAGAAAATGGACCTACGAGTGGACGATTTGGAGAATTGTATAGGAGGGGACAGATGCGGCTGGTGAGGGAAGCTTGAATGACGATCCGTCAGCTGTAGAGGGTGCCGTAGTCCGTTCTTTGGCACAGATTGGAATATTGCTCATTAACGACTGCATTCAAGAACATTGCGTGCTACTGAACAGAATCTTTTGCTTCGCGTTTCATGACGCAGCCGAATATTTCGTTAGTCAGTCCTTAAAGGCAAACCTGATGGGCTGCTCAAAGCGCGGGTTCAGCAGCTTATATACCCCAGGAAACGTGGAAGAATCACGCCGTCTCCGCGGCTCTGTTGCAGGTTCCTCTCATGGACAACATCATTTCTATCCGACGCACACGCTTCTGAGATGCTTTTTATATCGGGGCCGAGAAAGTTCCCGTCGTCCACCACCAAACATCGAGCCGGCCCATCCCTTGAGCCAGAAGTAATTTATGACACCCGGTCTCTGGTCCCAACCCCATCATGGAATACAGCCAAAGCTACAAATTCCCAGACCAGGGATCTAGCTCGCCGAAGGCAAAAGTGGTTAGCGCGGGCACGACACCTCCATCAGCACCTGGTGCGCCTCCGATGTCAGTCTCGGGTCCCATACCCACAACCTCGCCTCTTGCAGCCTCGACAGTCACCTCCAACGATAATACCAACACTATACCTGAGTCACGAGCTCATAGGTTCTCAGACCTGGGAGGGCATGATCTCGGTGGGGCTCTGGGTTTAGGTTGTAGCTGCCAATACGGCGGGAAACGAGATAGTAGGGTGGAAGGAAGCAGGTGGATTGACTGGGCGACTCAGAAAGGGGCCACAGAGCTTGGCTTGTGAGCGATGGCTTCATAACAGTTGAAACCCAAACTTTCATAAAGATCCATGCTCGAGTAACTTATTGCACCGCGGCTCGGAGTGCACATCTCGGTCGACGTAATGCTCGGACGCCAGTCCGAGCCAGCGCGGAGGTTGATTGAGGCAGAAGACAAGATACGAAAGATAGGTCCCGAGTTAGAAAACACATTTTGGTAGTCCTCAGATGTAACGCCGTTGTGGAGACAGGCTGCTTACATAAGGTTGATTGAATTTCAAGGTTTGTTTGTTCCTCCCCTCCGTACGGCCCGAGTTCGCCCATTCAATGAGAGGGAATTTCCCTTCCGAAATCAGCCACACTGCAACGACATACGTGCTTCATGTGTAACTCAGGGGCTCACGCTGATCTTGAAGGAAAGGACGTGGACTAAGAGGTGACTCTGGCCGGCTTGGGAGAGCCGAGCATGAGGCGTTTTCGAAGAGGCCATCTGCTTAGCCTCCGTGGCTCTGCTAGAGGCTACTCTCAAGGCCAGCCTCGTTTTGTTCAATGCAGAGCGCACACATGCTTCTTGCTTCT
>KN822951.1:255074-281126 GCA_000827465.1 Tulasnella calospora MUT 4182
TTTAAGCAAGAGCTGACCGAGTGGTTCATCTCTAGGAGCTTCGATATTATTTTCTTCTGTTAGCTTAGGGTAAGTTCCTAAATGTCTCTAGTGGTCTATAATGGCCTAGGGCTGGGTAAACGGAATTCTTGGTCTGACCAATGGATCTACAGACTGAATGCGCATTTTCAAGAAATCGCCAACCAGCGTGATTGGCCCTTCACTCAGTTTTCCTTGATAATTTCCTTCTGTTCCATCACCTTGGGAGCCGCTTGCGTTCGAGCCATTGCCATTGCTTTAGAGGTCGCAGGCTTGTCATCAGCGGTATGTAACCATGTTCCGAAGGATTGTCCCAGGACCTGAAGCTGACCACATTTTATGGCTTCAATCACACCAATTCTTAGCGAGGATGGTCGCTAGCAGGAGGAATATGCGTGATCCTCCAGTTTCCGACAATACTTATGGGATGCGTGGCCGTGTCTCTCGCCGCAGACCGAAAGGACATAAAATCGATTGGGGGCTGCCAACCTCGTCCTACGCCGATATACGGTAAGTAAAACGTTTTTTATTAGTTGGCGAGAAAATGGACTAAAAGTAACTCAGGTTTTTTTAGAGAGCCAGACGACAGACTATGCACGGAATGGAAAGTCAGCCTGGCGTTCACGGTTTTGACCCTCGTTTCGCTCCTCTCTACATTTATCAGTTACTTTTCGAAGTATCCTGACGCTTTTTCTGAGTGGTGCGGTCAACTAGAAGCTACTCACGGAGTATCAGCCCTCCCGCGACCACCGCGCACACCACCTCCACCTTGGACTCCATCCGAGTCGCTGCGTCCTCTACTTCCCCAAGATAGAGTTGGAACCCCATCAGAACTCGAGGCGGCTTATGATACTCCAGACGGCGGTCCAAACTCCGTTGAAGACTACCGGCACAAAGCCGATGACCTAGAGAAGGCAGTCAACGGGGCGGGAACCGACGCCGATGGATACACCAATCGGCACTGGTGGGCTGGAAAGGGGTATACTGGCTGAGGCGTGGGTAATGATAGTCTAGGAAGCTCTGGCGGAACCGATTATCAGCTGTAAGAATACGTTATAGGCCGGGCCGCATGTTCGTCCTATGGCACAGATTGTTTTATCAACCCATTCGGACTTAGTTTCAAAGAGTTGTATAGTGCTAGGTAGCATAGAGTTTTATAATGTGAAATATGCACGATTTTATTTTCGTGCTCCATGGCCAAGTCCAAAATTTCATTTGAGGGAGCGTTCAAGATAGGTGCGAAGGTCTTACCCTCACACATCTGCGAGGCTCTGGAATCCCTACCCGGTGAGCCCCGCTCCGATACAGTCTCGACAACCATATCAACCGAGCAACACCAGAACTAACTCTCAAGCACCGACCCTTACTCTAACCAACTAATAATTAGTTCGATTCGGTTTGAATGTAGGATCGCCGGAGCAGCCTTGGCTGATTCAGAGGCGGAGCACGACGGGGAAGGATGTAGGCATTTTAGACTCCGGAACTAAACACTCGCAAATCACTTTTTGTGGTTCATGGGTGCGCTGGAGGATCTCGAGGTTGGAATGGCGCTCTGGTCCTCCCAGGGACGGGGACGGGAAGATTATTTATTGAGTATTGGTTTGTTTGTTCACCCCTGGTTTCCTTGGACGGCCCGGATTTAGCCGATTCAACTATCATGAACCCCTTTCGAATTCGGCTATGCTTCGATGGCGCAAGTCATGATGCGCAGCTACGGGACCTAAGATATTATCCTAACCGACCTCACATTTGATTCATACGCCCCATGTCAACCCTTTTGGGCTGATACCCTTGGTCAGATACCCTCTCTGTAGATGCGCCATCTAGTCCACCCTACTATTGTCGGTAAGTAAGCGTTACTTCCTCTCCGTAATCTGGCTATCTGGACTGGATCACTTCCGTTGTGGACTGGCTGACAAAGCAATGTCGCATAGCCGCATTAATCATTTTCTCTTGCCTTGCCTTGGGGTAAGTTCCACAGAATTTCATCACAAATGGAGAGGTGAATGTCTTGAGAATTTAGCTGATAAAGTTTCACATGGCGTGCAGGTTAACGGCGCATTTCCAAGCCCTGGCCAACCAGCGTGGCTATGGAGCCCGTGCCCTTTTTGGATGCACGATCACCTGGTCTATCCTCATATTTCTGAACGGTTTCGCTCAATATATTACTATACTTAACGCGGCCGCTGGCTGGTTGACCAGGGTGCGTCTGTGCTCGACAATCCCGATGAACCCCCGGGCCAAAGGACGCTGCATCTTACTCCTGGATGCTTTCTTCTTTGATTAGTATCACTGGCACGAAAGAATCAACCAAGTGACTTCTTGGGACTTCCTATTGATACTCTTGGGGTGCCCCGTCCTGGTTGTACTCGCAAGACGAGGGGACATGAAGCTCATTGGAGGATGTTTGCCTCACGCCGAAGAAGGATACGGTGGGTGTCTATTGACCTTGAAATGAAAGATTCGGACTGAAAATAATTCTTTTTTAATGCTCTAAAGAGGTCAGCAATCAGGTGTGCATAGAATGGGCAATATGCGTAGCCTCCGTAGCCTTGCTGGAGGTTAATCTCATGGCTAACCTTACCGTGATCAAGTCGAAGCGCTTTGGAGATGGATTTTATGAATGGACACAGAGAAACCGACAAGAGAGCGGCAATCCAAATGGGTTAGCTCAGCTTCCTCGGCCACCCCCTCCCCCTCCGTTGCGACTACCACAAACCGATTTATGGCCCCCAGAGCCAGAGCTAGTCTATGACACTCCGGCTGCTGGTCCGAACTACACCGAAACTCTTAAGACTCTTGATCAAGCATCCAGCTCGCCAAGGGCGACGTCTTCATCAACATTTGGCGTAGATCCACCAACTTCCGATTCCTTGCCCGTCCAGCCTAACCCGACACGGCCTCAACAATCAACTCACACGAGGAACACCAACTATAGTGCTCCCGTATACTATCGGCCACAATACTACAAGGATCCTGAGGAGTACGGTATCGGAGGAGGTTGTGCCTGATAGGGTGTTCTTGCGGAACTTTGCCGTAGTAGCATACGCCGGAGTCGGTGAAGTTGATGGAGAATACAGACTTCCTACTGTAGGGTCCAAGTAGCACACCACTCGCCAAATTATTTTTTGGTGGTTCCCAGATGCGTGTAGAGTCTAAACATGAGGATGGGCCTGGGAGATTTCGAACGTCTAGTGCGGATGCGCCTCGTTTGGATATTTTCCCCGTACAACCTCTCCCCGCTACACCCTCGACGATCACCTCAGTCGAGGAATACACAACTTAAGAACCGAACGGCCGGCTCGCACCTTTGCAAGGGGATATGTAGCTGTCGATCCGGAGGTAGTGGACAAAATTATAGTGGGGCTGAACGAAGCTAGGCGGATGGACTGGACGCTTCAGATGGGTAGCGGGGGTGGCCTGTTAGTCGTTGCTGTCCGTACAAAGTAAAACTTCTTTAGCCAGGGGTAGAATAGTGAGGATTGAGCACTCCAAAAAAGTGATTAATAGCTCGTGATCAAATAACGCATTACGTCCCGTCTCTATAATACAATATCTCGATTGACGTACTATTCGAGATTCCAAGATATGTCAGCGCAACAGCCCACGAAAACAGGTAACAGGCGCAATCCACGTACCACAGGATCGGGGTTGGAAAACGCACGCCAATCATTCGCCGTCGGTAAAATACCCAACTTTGAACACTTCCATAACCCCAGCCCCAAAGTTAACAGGTTACACGCCACGTAGACGAGCTTGTAGAAGGCAAGTGTATCGAGAGCCGTAGGGTTCGAATTTGCCGGTGCAAATGGAGAGAACGCTGGGCCAGACCGACGTGGTCAGCGCGGACTCTTGTCCAAAGTCGATGACATGTCAAACATACCTCGATTGATGTTGGCTACGGCCTTGAAAGGGTTCATAAGCAACATGACAAGGATCCCAATGCTGAAAATCTGTAAACTGTTTCCTGACATGTACAGCATGAAGCCGTTCATGGGTAAGGATTTGGCCGGGGATATTGCCAGGTCCCATGCTCGTTTCTCCTTGATTTGAGCGTGGTTGGCAGCTTTGAGTTCGACAGAAGTGGGTGACGAGGTGTGATCCTAAATGATGAGGTTCGATTCAAGAGAAAAGAACTCCGTGAAATGGAAATATATCACGCACCGTTGCCTTGGCAGTCTTTTCGAAATTGGGTGGACGTGGCAGCTTCTCGGACCTTCATCAAATGGAAAGTCAGGATTGGAAGTTGTGACATTGTCGAGGAAGTCATACTTGGGGTATGTACTATCAAGGCTTCGGTAATCCAGCGAATAAGGCATTTTGGGGATTGAACCTCGTGGGTGGTGGTATGTACTGTAGATTGTTAGGTTGAACTGTGGGAACTCCTTTCGCCCACGTGGCGCACGGTGTCGCCAGGTAGACTTCACCTCCACCACACACCTCGATGTTACTAAACTCGCTAATAGGTTCGCAAGGACGTCGATGACCAGAGATCACAGTCGACTGTATCGATCTCTGCTACTTTCACGCGTCATCTGCTGTCAGAGCCCCGATCCGTCGCCTCACCGACGAAGGGCCTTGGAGTGTTTCTCTGAGTGATCCTCTCCAGGGCCCCACGGAGGCCAAGGCCTAGCTCCACAGTTGGTCCCGTTCCCATGCTTGTAGTTAATGACCCCATCGCATATCCCTGACTCAGCCAGACCGCCGAAAATGGGAAGCAATTAGTGGCTTTGCCCCAGCTAAACCACCGGTTCGGTCAGTCGTTCAGGATTCCTGCGCTTTTCGGTTTTGCACCGGTCAGCACCGCCTTGATAGACAGGGACTCCTGAAACACCGAAGCCTCTTGCAGTCTTTTTATGATCAAGAAAAATGGAAAACCTTGGCTGACACTTGTCTTCGTATATGGCGGGAAGATCAACTCATTTATCTGCACTTGCCTTAATGAGCCCGGTGTGTAACCCAAGTGTCGCTCGGTCTCTTCAAATTTTTAAACTGTTGGTGGAGCGCTTTGACTCAAGGTATTGCTCCAGGCGATGGTCGTTTGGAGCAAATTTGCGTCCATGAAGGTTTCCGCAGGTGGAACGAATTGGTGCTGCCCAACAAGCACTTTTACGAAGTGCTGCGCATCACCATTTATCCCTGAACCTTCTATGTCAAAAACCGCGCGGTATTCAGCCCCATATTTAAGCTGTGGCCGTTTCTCGTTGTGATGGACATCAATTCCGGGGCTTTTGTGACCCGAGAGGGGAGGGATCGAGAGACTTCGAGCATCAATGCGCCGCTTAACTCATCATTGGTTAAACGAAATAAGCATTTGGAACTAATTTGAGGTCCTCTGGGGTGGAAGACGCCGGCTTCCTTGGAAGTCCCCGTCTCCCCAGGCCGTGAGGTGACGACAGGCGGGTTTCTCGAAGAAAATAACTCAATCGCAGTATACATGCCTACAGGAAATGAGAGCTTCCCTGAGCCGTAAGTTTCAAGCGACCCAAGCCGATTTTGAGACCATATCTCCAGCATTCCAGAAGGCCGCCGATCTGTGCCTAACAGTCAAGGTACATACACCCGAACCTTCAAGTCCATCCTCCCTACTCCCCCAATCTTGCTCCGTGCAATAAAGAAGCACAACTAGGCATTTGAGCGGCTAGAGGCACCAGAACGACCTCGCTCGGTTCTAGACCGATTCCTAGGTTAATTTTCGGCGGGTTAAAGGAGGAGAAACTCCACCAAAGCCCATGGACGCAATACTCGGCCCCGCGCCTTCTCCGACCATCATTCCAACGCCAAGCCTCGCTTTTCCTCGCATTCTCCCATGCCTAAAGAACTCATCGGTCTCAGTTGTGTCTGCGTCGGGATGGGTGAAGGCGGCACTATCTCCATGCTGGGTGAGACTTACGTCCTCGATTCTTCTCCTTCCTGTGGATGTTTTTTAACTCAAACTTCGTCTTTTGCTCCTCGATAGGGCGTGTCTCTCTCGTCGATCGGCTCGGCAACACTCTTTACGACACTTTCGTTAAACCATCATCCAAAATCGAGAGCTATCGTGAAACGACAACAGGCCTCGGTTCCAGTTACTTCGGTACGCGTTGTATATCATTCTTCTCGCGTCGATCCTTGGAGTCGACGATTCTGACGGTCGACTTCCCTTTTGCAGACGACGCCGTACCTTTTGACACCGCCCAACGTGACGTAGCGGCCTGGATAAGGGACAAGATCGTCGTTGGTCACCGGCTGTGGCTCAACTTTCAGGTAAGCTTTATCCCGTCTCCCTCTTCGTCCAACCCCTCCGAAGGAGTAACTGATGGTGACTTATTCGTTTGCGCGCTGCCTTCATAAGGTGCTCGGTATCTCTCATCCAACTGTCGACACTCGAGACCTCGGACTCTATCTCCCATTCCGCACCGCTCTCTCTACCCCTAACGAAGTCATCGGTCTACCAACTCTCATGTGGCATCTCATGAAGAGGAAGATTCGAGAAGGTTTCGTTGACTCGGTGAGCTCCCTCCTTCGAACCGTTGAGGGCAGATTCGTTGTGCGTGCTTACCACCTCCGCTTCAGCTCGAGGACGCCCGAGCTACGATCGATCTATATAGAAGCGAAAGCAAGGCTTGGGAAGGTAAAAGTGCACTTGAGGTCTCATCCCACTGAATCGAGTGATTGACTTCGTTTTCTTTAGGATATAACAAGGCCGGTCAATGGCCTTGCGCACTCCCTCCAGTCGCTTATAATCGTTATTATACTTAAAGCCAATAGTCATAATTCCACATCCCATCATTCATCATTCATTTTCACTACAATGTTACTCAAGAGCCGTCTCATTCACGTGGACTATCCATTCTTGCCGAAACTCGAGGACAATTCTAGACTTGTTCATCTAGCTTATTCACAATGCTTAATTGATAGAATGTTCGCCGTGATATCGACTTATACATACATTAGACGAGTGTACCGGAGTTTGCTGAGAACCGATCAACTGGTGTCCATCGTGTCGCCCTCCGCACCGCTTCCAGTTTCAGTTCGATTCTTCTTAGCCTGCTCGCTAATGGCTTTCAAAAACGCCGCGACGCCACTCCCAGCCTCAGCGGGTAAGCCCAATCCAGTCATCAAGCCCTAATGAGAGAGAGCCAAAAAAAAAAAAAACCCCCCGCAGCACGTCAGCGTTCTGGCTGGCAATAAAACGTGTTTTGCGCAAAGTGCGTGCCTGGAGCATCCCAGTCGCGAGAGCTTGATCCAACTGCCTAACGCTGGCCTGGAATGGTGGAGATTCAACGATTTTCTTAACGGTTGCGGCTGAGGGAGGGACTGGCAAGTCGGTCGGCAGCGTTGGGAAGACGGCTTTGAGGAGGTCGGGGTTTTCGAAGAGAGGTTGAAGGGTTTGAGGTGTGAGAATGTCGGTGAGGGTTAGTTCTAGCGAATAGCAGACGGCGGGCATCAGATAATTAGCAACGTTTGACGAACGGAAGGGGTGGAGAGGATCTTACCAGGCGCAACGAACCCATACCCTCCCCCTCGGCTGCTTCCCGCGACGTTCCCGAGTCCTCCAGCAGCTCCTAAACTTTGTAGAAGGGCTCGCATACGGGCAATTTCCTCTGGGCTGGTTCCAGGTGGCGCGTTTTGAATGGGTGGTAGTCCAGGTTGCGAAGTTGCAGGCGCTTGCTGAACGGCTTGAGGCTCACTAGACGACGCCGTCGATCACCGTAGACACAAGTTACAACAATTGGAATTGCGCGGAATAAGAAGGGAAGGAGATGGTCTAAGCTCCCTGGATAGTTACAAGAAAAAAAGGGGCGGGCGGGGGAATGGGGAGAGAGAATGTGTTCCTCACGAGGTTGGTGAAGTGTCCATGGTTTCATCCTCATCCTCGTCCTTCAACGCGTCGTTGACCTTTTGGACGTTTTCTTCGTCTTTGGAAGTGTCAGCGTCCTACATTTTGCGGTGATAGGGTGGTCCTCATCAGCACCAGCCAACTTGGGTGACATTAGGAACGGTCATACCTGTAGCCAGAACTAAAGGCGACCACACAAAAGCATAGCGGTTAGCAATCAGTCGTTGATGGCTAGCACCATGGTCTTCGCCTTACAAATTGTCTGAGAGCCGAACTCGTGAACTTCAAGACATATACTCGTCCTTCAGCCTCGGTCACAGGTACGAACGACGCATCACCAGGGAACAGAATCAAGTCCTATGGTGGAGCCCGATCGACGTCAACCATCATCGCTCATGAAGTTACGCTGCTTGAATCAACCTCTCACCTCACCGATACTGTTCCCAGACTCCCTGTCTAACCAGAGCAGATGCTGCAGCCCATCGTCACTCGGTACGATCGTGAGCAAGCCTTTTGTTGGCGATGGCTCGACGGTGTTGGTTCCATCCTTGCGCAGGCAGCGACCGGCTTTGAAGCTCACTATGGCACGTGATATGTCCATTGCAGAGGTTTATGTAGATGTCGAGTCGTGTTCTAGACGTGGACAAGGGAGGACTTCGTTGGAGAAAACCGTGGTCTCCCAGTCGAAATTGGGACGCGTAATCCATGTTTGTTTGTTCGTAGATGTGCGGGGAAGGTCACTGATTGCCTAAATTGGAAGCACTTTGATCTCTCTGGCTTCCCAACACCTCGTCCAAGAGACCTGCGGAGGGAAAAAAGACTATTTCTTGGACTGATATTGATGTACTGACTGATAATGACTCCTGCTACCAATTGCAAAAGGCCTTCGCAACTATTTCAGTCTCGGTCTCGTGGGTTCTTTCTGGGATGGGATTTACCGATGCCTTACGCCTCTGAATTTCCACACTTCAAAAGAACCCGTGTTTGTGGCGAAAGCCGCGACAAGTCACGAAATTCGAAGCAGCCAACAGCCTAATACTCTGCACAGGAGATCCACGTTAATCTCCTGAATGACCAAGATCGGGGACCCAGGATCGTACCGCGTCTCCAGGTTCCTCTCGCGATCGGCAGCATTTTCGAGCTCCGCCCAAGACTACATGAAGATTCAATTTCCATGAGTTTTGCATGGTCTTGCTGTTCATGGACGGGCGTCCACCGGCTCTCCTTCCGACTCTGCCGACCTCCTGTGCTGGCTTTTTGGCCAGTGGCGCAAGTTCTAAATTCATCCAAGGCTCCCTACCGCCACTTAAGCCACATAGATCGCCCCTTATTCAGGATTGAAACGCAGCCTTTCAACTGCCTTTCACTCTAATCCCTGATCGTCAAAACCAAGGGTTAACGCCCTCTCGAATGTCGTCGCTCACTCGCTCCAAACAGATTAGCCACGAGCCATGAGCCGATTGCATCGTGTGAGATCTGACCTAGGCCAGATAAACTAATGCGTGTATTTGGTGCAATTGGCATCTTTAACCCCTGGCCGAAATTCCCGTAGCTTGTAAGGGGGGGTCTGACCTTGCAATTCGGGCAATGGCCCACCGGAAAATCGAAATTCGTCACGTAAGTCCGACTAATATTAAGCCTACTGTGTTTGACTTGCCACATTTTTCTCATCATCGTAGGCTCGTCCTTGGAACCAGAGTCGGTCCTCTGGAGGGACCTGCCGGCAAAATGGGGAAGGACCCTATCGTAGGGTCTCGTTTGTTTGTCCACCCCCGCTCTCCGGAGCACTGCACACCGTCAAGCCGGGTTTTCAGCTGGGCTTTCAACGGTGAAGAAGCCCATCTGATCCTCGGATTTTTGCGAAATGATGGTTGCCGAAAAGGCCTTGCACCATGGGTGGGAAGGGGTCCACGAGCACGAACTAGTACATAGTGGGATTAGCGGCGGGGTCTTGGATTGGACAAGGGTCAACGGGAAGTGCGAGATACTCGAGTCGCCGTGCCTAAATCTGCACAAGCAAGGTTATACGCTGATGCACCGTATCGGGAAGGTCTCGATGGTTCTCCGATTAGTGGATCTGAGCCGTCGGGATTGTTCTACCTTTTATGTAGTGGCGAGCGCCCGGCCCTTGAGAGACGGCTCCCGACCCGTGGTGATGTCTTTGGGTGCAGATCGCGGTTTAGCTTGTTAGAGCTGATAGGCGTGGTGATAACCGAAGCATGAATCATCTTATTCCATCGATTAAAACGCGGTATTCCCTTTTTCCGTTCAGAATTCTGGCTGAATTTGAGTTTAACGCAGTTCGCGGCGGCTGAAGGAGCCCCGGCGATGGACAGTACCAGTGATCGCTCCGCTACGACGGCGACACTAAAAGCTGTGGGAGGTGTGCGTGGTACATGGTCCAGGCAGCTCGACGGGGAAATGACAGGACAATTCGGCCCAGAACGTTATGGAGATGACCGAGCGAAGCCTCAAAAACGGGACCGGTGCTTCAGTCCGCCGTCGGAGTGCACCGAACCGCTCATGTCGTGGTCTCCTCCAGGCAAAGCAGCACCAAAAATTCAAATACGTGCGATATTTAAACCGAACACCTGGCACTTTGGATCTGGGCTTGCTGAACGTGACGGGGCGAGCGAACGAGCGTTAAGTCCGAGATTGCGCGAGATCATCAAGATCAGGGTCTTTACCCGAGATCTGGTTCTCCCTTGACCCATGAATCGTCATTTGTGTGGACGCCGGAGATAACAGGGGATGAAGACGAGGGAGGGGGAAGGACGATCTATGGTGGGCGGGCTTCTGTGGGAGGGACATAAGCAGGTTGATAAATAACTAGAGGGGGGAACGCAGCGTGTACCTTTTTCTCTCTGATTGGTATTTGCCCTCCACGCGCCATCTCACCTCTTTTCACCCCTGGCCTCTAACCCCGCCCTGCGCGACGCCTCAACACCTGCCACCGCCACTCTTAGCATCGTCGACACGTTCTCAGCGACCTCGAAGTCCGTCCTCATCGAGAACAAGAGCTCGGAAATTCCCGTCAACTCATTCAGACCGAAAGGGGGGTCAATCAGTGTACGAACATACCCACACTAGTACACACATTACCGCGTTTTCAGGCTCGTATTTGAGTTTCCCTTTCGAAGGTGTGAAAAAAATCCAATACTTCTATTTCGGACTGGTCGGAGATGTGGCCAGGTCCTCGATACTGACGTTCGGGATCTTTCCTTGGCTTCTGTTGGAGCAGGCAACCACCAGGTATAAAAACCAACGCGACTCGAAAAAACCCGGCACCCCCATTGGAAGACCTGACTCGACGCGGCAAGTTCCCCCTTTGTGCCCTTGAAAGGAAAGTCTATCTTCAACCACCACCACACCTTACAAGACGTCGACCAACATGTCCTCGAAACCTGAGGGAGTATCGTGCAGTGAGTCGTGGGTTTGTCGATATGGAACAGATGGCCGCGGTTGCTGACCGGGGGCGGGGATGGGGTCATCGTTTAGTTACCGTCCAGGACATCTCACCGCAGGTCGGTAGCGACCAAGTTTGTTCCATATATGCCTCTCACCTGACCATTTCAATGCCGGCGTCTTCAGTCCAGGTTCACGTATGCCTCGCCGTCGATCGTTGACGTACTAGGTGCGCACCGACCCGAAACCGGGCAGCCCCATTGGCCCGCCTCGTTTTGACCTAATTGCTCGCCCACGGCAGGCTACGAGCCCGAAGAGATTGTAGGCATGTCTCCATTCGATATCATCCATCCTGAAGAGCTGGCAACCGCGGGCGACGCGTTTTAGTACGTACGAGTGGGCCACGAGCCCCCGTTGGAGGTCCGACTGACCGCCATCCACACCCTCGCGCCCCTCTTAGCGATGCTTTGCATTTGGACCGAGCTGCAACCGTTGGATTCTTGCGATTCAAGCATAAAGATGGAACGTACCGCGCCGTCCGAGCGACCTGGACGGTGGTCACCGACGTAAGTGTAACCCCTAGCCCTTATGCCTCGATCAAGCCTGACGGTCTACACATTAGTGCGTGGTCAGCGGAATTGAATCGACCCCAGACGCACCTCTCGCGCCCAGCAACCTCCTTCGAACTGCCACCGCCCAAGAGGTCCTGGTGTTCACCCCCTCCGCACTTGAGAAGTTCTCTATGCAGGTTAGTCACACACTCATCCCGACCTCTCCATCTGGCAAGAACGATCCACTGATCTCGATGGCATCTCTCCCGTCCCCGACATTGCCGATCCCTCTGCTCGTTCTGGCACACACGCAACCACATTTGATTCCCCTCTCCCTCACCGCACCCACGGACAAACCATCACGTAGCAATGGCATAACGGCTCACTCCGCCGAACTGGCAAAGTGCCTGAACGTCCCGAGAATGCCCCTCCTTTGAACAGCTTGCCCAAATTGTCGGTCCGCCAAGCGCTGATCTTGGACCGCTTCACCATCCGGTCGACCATCTTGTTCTGCACCAACTCCATGATTTTGGATGCCTCGTCTTGCTCTGGTGCGTATTTTGCCATGTTTCACGACTGCCTATTTCAATTTGAGGGGTGATCTCGTGCTGACGCTCTTCCCCGTAGGTCGTTCGTTCTTCGATTTCATCTCGGAGCAAGATGAGGGCTTGGTTCGCAATTGGATCAACAACATTAAAGGTAGCCGAGTCGAAAGCGGTGTTACGACGGATACTGGGTTCGGCTACGGTCGATTTGAGTTGTGTCCTCAAGGCAGACAGAGCCAGTACGTGACCCCTGCCTCGTTCCTTCGATTCTGCCTTTCCACAAACCCCAATTCTGAATCAAATCTTCCCTTGCATCGTGCAGTGGTCGCGCTCGGAAGAAATCCGGTGGAGCTCGAACTCTCCGAGAACAGCGTTCCGCTGGCCACTTGCGTACGAGCGTTGCTGGTGGAGCTAGCCAAGAGAACCTTAACACAGGAGATTTAATCGTTACGACCAGACAGCCTGTTCTGCCGGGCGTTGTCCAACCGGCTCCTGGTGGTGTTGGACCGATGAGAGGGAGACGGGTGCGTGATGTCGTCCTTGTTCCGCCTACTCCACGTTGGCTGACCTAGGTCTGGCGTTTTAGCGTGGTTCGATGGGCCGAGATGGTGACGGCCGCCACATGATGGAAGCTATCTTCGACGCGCATTCAGACGGTATCATCGTCATCATCCGACAGGCAGAGATTTGAAAGCACGAAGCTCGAGACACTCACCTCGAACAAATGTCGACCAGAAGCAAACTGTTCGCTCATTTCGGTTACCCTCTTCCCCTTTTTCTCTGCTGCTAAATAATAAACAAGAAGACGTTCGGCCTAAATCAATCCCTTCCTTTTGGCTACTAGACTTAAACCCTCCTCATCCTCCGTATGCTTGTTTCCCCCGTCTGCTGTCAAACCTGTTGTTGTTCCTCCTCAGTTGTCGTCTTTCTCTTTGACTGTGGATTTCCCCGTCATGTGTTGAAACGTTTTGCTTGTGATGTATGCTACGAGTCGCTCTTAACTTTGGGTGGCTTCATGCGTGGTCGGACCAGCGACGTTTCGGGGAAGGACGGAGTAATCCCGGATAAACATTTTGGATGTCCGCGTTTGTTCAAGCTATTGGTTGATCACGCACTTCTTTCTGCCGTCAGGTCGCGTCAAAAACAGCGGATGCATAGGGCCAACAATCGAACTCAAGATAAGATACAGTGTCTCTGGATCATGCCATCTCCCCTGGGTTGAATCAACAGGTCTTATTGCCTGCGATTAGTACACTTCATTTGGGTCGACAGGTAACGGATCTCGCTGCATAGCGGTAGCACCCGAATTCGGGCACAGACCAGCCTGAAGGGGAGCCGACAAAGCTTTTAACTTAACCGTCCCGGGATGAGCTTTGAAGGTCAGTCATGGCTTCTTCCCGTTCACGGTCCCGTGGCTCACTCGGGTCGGACCATCCCCGTTCGTTTTCGCTAGCACGGAAGCTCCCAAATACGTCTGACATTGGTGCTGAGACTCTCCTATGCTCAGTCAGTGACGCTTGCAAAGTCCGCTCCGAACCCGCACGGGCAGCTCCCGACGCCCTCCTCGGCTCGACCCGAAAGACAGTCATGGTCTCCTCGCCGTAGCCGACCAGAATCCAAAAATGCATAAGGTTTTTGTAGTCCGCCCCGCCGCCGCCTCCTCCTCCTCCAGAGTTTGATACCAAAGTTTGGTTTTCGAACTCGGCCTCATTCGCACCGTCGCGCCAACGAGTATGTAAGCGTTTGTCAATGACAGGCGGAACCCCGGGATTGACCCAACCTTCTCAGATAGAAGAAAGGTTTGATTTGCTTCTTCCGTTATCAAGTCCTTCCTCGATAGAAAGGCACCCGGGCCAAGCCACTCCGCTGCGACAATTTGCCTAAGGAGTTCTGACCGAGAAAGCTACGCCACGCCGGCCGAACCTTCCGCAAGCAAGAACCCAATGGCATATGGCACAACCTACTATACATGGCAGTCGAAAGGCGGGTTCGATGCGCCCATGCCCGCCTCGAAGTCGGTGGCTGGTCTATAGGAGAGCCCCCTTGTTCGCAGAAATTGAAGGGACTGTGGGAGTTGGCACACGGCGGGTTGAAGGCCGCTCAGCAATATCCTCGACGACAAGGACGTTTCTATCGGTCTTGAGCGAATGTTGGTTGGATTCTAAAGTGGGCGAGAATGGCGTTTCGCGTGTCAGAAGCGACCGCCGGAATGGGAACCTTGGCGTCATGGACGACGCCCAGGCTGGCAAACACCGCCAAGCAGACCGCTCCACCCTAAGGCTGGAGTCGCGTACGCCACCAACAGCCCGCCCCTCCTTTCCACACGCCCCCTCTCCACTTATTGGGATATAAATATGTATTTTCTCACATATGATCTACGTCTCTTCGGCTCCACATTACCTTGGAATTCTTCCGTTCGACGATCTTTTTCTCCCCCATCGCTCACCCTCGCCCTCGCCCTCAGCTTCGTCTTCGCCTCCCCTTCACTTCTTATCCTCCAGTTCAGCCTCCTTTCCAATGTCTTCCTTCGATGGGCGCACGCTCGTCCTATGTTTTGATGGAACCACAAACCTCTATGATTTCGACAATACCAACATCATCAAGTTCTTCGACCTGTTAAGAAAGGATGATCCCGACAGACAGATGGTATACTACCAGCCAGGGGTGCGTTGAGCCACGCTAACCCACGAACCATAGTACGCATAACTAACGTTCCTCATTCTGTAGATTGGCACGTATGTGAATCCAGGGATGTGGATGCCCATCGTCATCCAGATGTCCAAATTTGCAGACCAGGCCTTCGCTTGGTTCCTAGATGCTCACGTACGTCTATCTCAGAAAATCACTGTTGTTTCATGAGGTATGGAACGATCTGAATACTTTCGCTCCTTTAGATTATGGGCGGTTACAAGTTCCTCATGCAAAATTGGCGTAAAGGTGACCGAATCTGCCTCTTTGGGTTCTCTCGGGGGGCCTACACAGCTCGGTGCCTCGCTGGTATGCTCCATAAGGTTGGTGTTTGATGGTTCGAAGACGATCTTGCATTGAAGTTCCCTGGCTTTAGGTCGGCTTATTGCCCGTTTCGAACCAAGAACAGGTACCTTTCGCGTACGGGATGTACAGAGACAACAGCAAGCGTGGCTGGGAGCAAGCCGCAGGATTTAAAAAGACTTTCAGCAGGTCGGTGGAAGTGGAATTTATTGGGGTTTGGGTGAGTTAGCTGCTGGCGATTCCATCGTCAATCTCCTCCCTAACCCGCGTTGGCACAGGATACGGTGTCAGCAGTGGGCGTCCTCTGGCCTCGGCATCTGCCATTCAGCTCCGCGAACACCACTATTAAAACTTTCCGACACGCACTGTCTCTCGATGAACGACGAGCTCGCTTCCAACCTAACCTCTGGCATCGAGAAGCCGACGATGAAGCGGCTGCTCGGCGGGATCCTGAGCACGCTAGCTTGGGACGGCACTTCCATCCCGTCGCAGTGCTTGTCGATGAAGTACGAGAGCTAAAGACCGACGTCCAGGAAGTTTGGTTCGCTGGTTGCCATAGTGGTACGTTCTATTAGACTTCTGTCATTCGTGACCCTTCATTTACCGAGGGGTCTTTCATTCTTCAGATGTCGGCGGTGGTTCCGTAGCGAATACCACTCCGCACTCTCTTTCCTTTGTCACATTACGTTGGATGATCGAGCAAACCATCCGCACTCAAACCGGCATCCTATACAACCCTGGCGCGCTCCGGTCCATCGGCTTTGCCACAACACCCTTTATCGAGGCACACATCTATACGTTGGACAAGTATTTTTACTCCAAAGGGCTCGGTATCAATGCTATCTCCAAAGCAGGTGATGGAGCAAACGAAGAACGCGAGATTACCCTGAGCAAGAGGGGGTCGATCGAGCCTCCAAAAAGGCAGGAGGAGGAAAACCTGTGTCACCGCTGTAAGCTGGAGTGCCGAGTAAAGCCAAACGAGAAAGTCCATCGAAATGTGGAAGAGAAGGAGCATGACGCTCCCGATACCCCCAATGACGAACAAGGATCACCGTCTGGCTCTTCCGCCCCGTCATCTTCGCGTGGAAGCCAGGAATCCGCTCCTCGACACTCTCATGAACGAGAAGGCACGTTAGTCGAGCGTACTCAGACTCGCGAATCAACCGACCTTCAGCGACCTGGGACTGAAGTGCTCGCTCCAAAACGGACGTTCGCCAAACGGCTCAAATCCTTGACGACTCGGCGGAAGGACAAACGCCTTGACCCAATCAAAGGCAAGGGTCATCCCCGCGATGCAACAGATAACGTCACCGTCGCAGGCGAGTCGGACGAGGAACGGCAACGGCACGATGTTTTGTCCCCAGTGCACGATGAGCTCAAGCGCATGCCGCTGTGGTGGATTTTGGAAGTCCTTCCAATGATCAAGGCGTGGCAGAACGAGAAAGGAGAATGGCACAGAGAGCTTCAGTACGTTCTAGTGTCTTCTGGTCTTTTGAATTCAGGGCTCATTTATACCCCATATTTCAGCATTAATTTTGGTCGGTCGAGGCGAATCACCTCGACGGAAGAACCCGTATTACACATTTCAGTAAAACAGCGCATGGAGGCTGGTATTGGGTACAAACCCAGAGCGAAAATGCTTAAGGGTATTCAGCACGCGAGATGGACGGAATAGATTGCCCGGAGAGGGAGATAAAGAATGCGTCCCAGGATAACAGATTCCGTTAACTTATTGACCTGTGGTTTAGGACACTACTCAATTTGTAGCTATATTGTTTCCGAATGTAACTCCATGTATGAACGATTATTTCATCCGTAGTACCAGAGCCGAGGTTCGGTCCGTTCACAGTAAAAGAGAGACGAAAGAAACGAGCTACGATTTCCCCACCTACTCCGCAACGGCCCTTCGATATGCCCTCTCCTGCTCCTTCTCAGCTCTTAGCTGTTGGTCTGTCTTCCCCTTCCTAGCTCGTAGGACTCTTCCACCTGGCGAAGGTGTTACTTCTACTTTGGGGACAGAAGACGCTGCTCCCCTCCTAGGTCTTTTTGCACCCCCAGATCGATCATCGTCCTCTTCTTCCTTATCACTCTCATTCGATAAGCTGCCTTCGTCCTCTTCCTCCTCTTCAGACGTGGTTTCAGAAGACTTTTGTCTTCGACGGGTTCGAGGTGCAGGGGTCTGCAGACTGGATTTGGTGGTTCTACTCCGCTTGCGAGATGTTTGGCCTACGGATGAAGCCGGGCTTGATCCAAGCTTCACTCTTGCCATTGCCTTCGTCGCAGGGCTTGCTGCGCTGTCGAGTGATGCTCCGGCTCTCCTCGTTCGTAAGGGGTAAGTCGACGTTGCTCCAGTCGCAGATTCTCCTCGGCTCTCGTTTGTGCTCGATTCTGCTGCCTCAGCTTCTGCTGCTAGCTCGGCCATCGACCTCACGGGTAGCTTGGGGTTATATGGTGCAGGGGAAGCAGCTTCATCGTCCTCTTCGTTCTCGGCCGACTCTCCAAAGGCGGATGGAGAAATGGCAGGACCGGCCTCGCCCTCCTCAATAATCAGCTCCTCCATCGGAGCGGAGTCGGGATCCGCCCTTCCAATAGGTGCGTGGCTGACAATAACATGTTGCATCTTGGGAAGACTGAACCGCTGAACTACGTCTCTTTCTCCCCCCACGAGGAACCCTCCTCCTGAATCTTCCGGATCATGGGCCTCTGGGACTTCAGGGACCTATTTATATGTGGGAACCATTATTATCTCTGCTACTTAAACGGAGCCAGAGTGATCACGTACCGTTTCATTCAGAGCACCGTTCACAGAATACTCTTTCAAGAGTCGCTGCCGGATCCTTAGCCCTCTAACGAGCTTCTGCCACCTCTTGAATACTCGTTCTTGTTTCTTCTGTCGCTCCTTCTCCTCTGCTGCATGCTCGCTAGTCCAGTACGCCTAGCACAACGGGACGTAAGCCAGGTAACTCGTTGGCGCGGTCCCTAGATCCGCATACCTCTAGAAGGGCCTCTGATTCTTCCTCAGCCACCACTATTCCAGTAAGGATAGGAAGCGCTCGGCGTTGTTTGAATTCGAAACCAGTCTTTCGGAGAGGAAAAACATAAGGATAAAGGCTACCTCTCCGCGAGTCGCCGTATCACTTACTACGGCCTCAGCGTGGTCGATTCCGAGTTTCCTTGCGATTTTCGCAATTCCCTTATCTAAGCAAGTCGATGTGAGAAAAGTGTAGTTTGAGACAGAAGTCCAAGTGCCGCGAGCTTACAGGGAAGATGTATCGCGCCTTGGGGAAGCATCGATGGCGTGTACAAATCGATATTGCCGAAATCATTCTTGGGAACTTTACCCTGTATGGGTCAAATCCAAAAAGATGCGCCGTATAAGCAAACCTTGCGAAACGTTAGATAATCGAAAGAACCTACGTCAATAACCGGAGGTGGTTCATAAAACTTGGTCTGCCATTCGGCGTAAAGTCCCTGCATCACCCCATTCTCATCACCGCTTCCGCCGCCACGGTCGGCCTTCTCCATCATAGCAACTTCCACTTCTCTTTTCCTCCGAACCGTACTGGCCCTGATTTTGACCATCTTCATCGGTTGTTCACCGTTCTTGACTTCCCTCCCTTGGCTCCTCATCCAGTTTTCAGCAGTCTTCAGCTCCACGACGTTCCCTCTAGGGTAGACAGGTTCTCCGCGGAACGTTCCGATAGTAATGGCAGGATGCACAACTTGTTCTCGTCGCAAGTGGCGCTCGAGGACGTATAGAGGATGGTTCTTGAACCCCGACATGCTGTTCGGCATTGCTTCTGTCATTTGAGAGGAAATGAACTCGGCGTCTTCGGTGTCATCGCGGTTCTACCAAGGGGATCGATATGGTTAGGTACGAGCTCCAGGAGGAAAACTCGAGAACGAATGGGCATACCAATCTATACGGTCGAGTGATCATCGGCAATATCCCATCCCACCAAGAACCTTTTCCGGTACCCCCAATTCTAAGTTTGGCTGTTTTAGCACCAAACTCGTTGGCGTAACGCAGCGTTACATCCCTGGCGTACCCATCTGTGTTCGAGCGACGTCAATCAAAGTAGCACTCTTCGTGCGCCTTGCATGATCACTCACCTTCCTCAAACCCAACGACGTACAACATCCTGTTGTTCCTATCGTTCGGAGGTGGTTCGAACAATTTCTTTCGGCTGACCAAGTTTCGTGAAGGGTCCACTGGTATCCATCTGCCATCCGGCCTCGAGAATACCTCGCACCAAAATACCGGCGGCCAGCCTCCCTGAGGTGGATTGTTGGCAGTACGGGAAGCAGCAGCCGCTTCTCCAAGTCTTCTTCCAGCTCCCCAAGACGATTTGGCCTTGCGTAAATGAATCGCTGGTGGAGACTTCGGGTGAGGTTTACCGCTAAGTGTCGATCCTGCGCCAGGGAATTTGCCGGCGCCTAAGGCCTTCCCTCTGGGAGGTGATGGTGTTGGTGGTTGTCCATTCGAGACAGAGACGGATGGTGGCGCTACAATTTCCTCCATGTCATCATCGTCGTCTGTTCCAGCTTCCTCGACCGCCACTTCTTTTCCTTTGCCCTTCGGATCGTTCGCCTTCTTCTTCTTGGAGGGAGCGGGTGGCTTGCCCACTGTGGTTTTCCACGGAACCGACTGAAGGCTGACCACCAACCGCGTCGGGATGCCCAAAGTGCGACACAAAGCGCAGAATAGCTGAGCACTCGTGTCCTTTGACCCTCGCATCATCAGAGCGTGTTTCATCAAACTCTTGCTCGAACGCATGATCTCCCCTCTGTCCTCTTCATCGTCAGAACTGCCTGGCGGAGGTATGTGTTTCGCCTTCCCCTTCCCTTTTGGATCTGGCTTGGCGTTGAGGTCTGGTAAAAGTCCCTTGGCCCGAAGCTCCTGCTGAACTTCAGCAAACGTCCGAGAGCGAACGCGCATATTCGGACCGTCCTCGATGTCGAAGTTGTGGTACCACCAATCCGTGAGTCGATGCACCGCGGCTTCGAATTGCCGTCCACGCAGACCTTTGTCCGGTTGATTTCGTCTAGTGATCATGTCGAAGTGATTTTGAAGGGAGAGTGGCGTGAGGGACATCAATCGAGCCTAAAGCTGCCAATTAGTGGAAACGTTCCCCCCAGGTCGGCGCAGACCACAGGATGAACTCACATGGAGCAGTTTGTCGTTTAGCCATTGGTTTCTTATCCGGGCATTGGCAAGTAACGCGATAGTATGGATTTTATGACAGGCAAATCGTGCTTGCCTTTCCGCGTTTATTCGAGCCTTCTCGCTAGTGCCCCGTGAATAAGCCTCGTCTCGTCGGGACCCCAGTGGACAAAACCACCTACGCTTCATCCAGCTTCCGACCTGTCCCTTTGCCCTTTCCTACCTCTCCCTTACCACCACTAGGACCGACGATGGCGTCGGCATCGGGGAATTCAATGACGAGATCACCAGGGCCGGCGGCATTTGGAACCATATCCTCCCACTCCATTTCGTCGTCCGACGCGTTTGAGCCCGACATTTCGCGGAATGGTCAGTCGGCTGGTGCCTCGTTATAAAAAGGTGCGTCTGTGGAGGGCGAGTGAAGGGTGGTTGGCGTCGAAAACTTGGTACTATGCAGAATTATGGAGGGATCGAGAGAGCGGGGAGTTGCAATGTTGACTGAGCGGGGAGTACGCGGCTGGGGTACTCAGAGATCCCCTCGTTGTCGGGTATAGTATTAGCAGAGGCTAGTTCCAGAGACAGTGAGAGCAGAGGAGCAAGACGAAGGAATAAATTAGACCGTCGACGTGACGGTCGTGGTGGTAGATGATCGTCCTCGGAGCCGAGACGCTCGACTCGCGGTGACGCGCTGCCGTGACAAATCACGGACAAACAGACCCCCGACCTCCTTCAGCGCGAAAGCATGCAAATATGCGAGAAGCACTACTCTTCATCAGTGACTGCCTTGAAGGCCCATGTGCAAGTCCACTGTAACACACGACCACGGTGAGACAACGCTGAGAGCCTCGATGCAGCGTCGTCGAACCTACCCGAGTGTATGTCTTGGTTCTTCCGCTCCTCAGCTCGTCTTCAGCCATAACGTTCCAGTGATCCACTGTTTCTTGAGGAACCCCATTTGACAGAAGCAGTGGCTTCACTGCGCCCATGAACCTGAGGGAGTTCTGTCGCATGAGGATTCCGATGAAACGCTCCTTTGAAGTAGCTGCGGTTCCTTGAGATCAACAACGAGGGGATTGAAACGTGATATGACACTTACCTGGCTCTTCCCATGGACCAACCGGAATATAGAAAACAAAATGCCCTTTATTCCGCCAGACCTCGCCCATGTCGTCAATCCATCCAACGATGTTGATTCCTGCATTAACGTCGGAGCCTCTGTTCTACACACGGGGTCAGTTGGTAAAAGCAGAGAAGAATGCAACCAGCGGAAACTGACGATCTGCGCTTCTCGAGCGGAAAGCATCATCACTTGCATCCAGCTGAAGTCCTGGTTCCGGACGCATACAGTTACCGGAGTGATTGAAATGGTTCAACCAGAAAAGAGCATACCGGATGGTTCTCATCCGTCGTCGTGATAGGTTCAAAATCCTTGTTAAACAACCCTACATTACCCTCGATAGCCAGGAACAAGCCGCCTGGGCGAAGGATGCCCCATACGTCTTTGAGGAACTCGGGGTAGTTTGATATTCCGGAAGAGACAGCGCGTGCATGCACGACATCGAAACATTCAGGATAATGCCCAAAGCCTAGATTGGCATCATCGCACTCAAAGCTACAGTTCGATGGGATTTCGCTATTGAGGAAATCCCGTTATTAATATGGGCCGCCGGGTAATAAAGCAAAATAGGAGGCCGTAACGCACTGATCCGAATTCGCGGGGACGATATCCATTCCAGTAATCTCGGCATTGGGAAACTGCCGCGCCATTTCGATGGCCCATGACCCAGATCCGGTCCCTATGTCGATCGCCGCGGGCGGTGGCTCGTCTTCGCTGGCCTGCTGCGACATCATCCTCCGAACATCACTCGCTACCTCTCGAGGATACAAGCCACCCAGCTTCTGCTTGAGCATTTCATGCTGGATGTCAAGTCGCTTGTGTTCGGGGGCATCGGCTGACACCACCCAAATAACGGGTAAACTAGAAATAAATCCTGAGTCTTGCGTAAGATACGGGGCTTCACACTGACCTGGAAGCATATAGTGCTGCATTGGAAAGAGGGGGTGATCAGAGAGCCGCATGGAGCATTGGTCAGAAGCGGTTTGATGCGGTGTACCTACCTCATTTGTACTATTGATCGTTCGCCCAAATATCTCTTGCAAAATCAGGTTTCGATCCTCAGATGAGTTAGAGAATATGCTACCAGCTCGGCTATCGGAATCGCTGCCTCGTTCGGAGTAGTCGTCCATTTTCCGGTCTTATGCGTTGGTTCGCTATCGAAATCGGGAGCAAAACCTTCCAGGTTGATTTCGATGAGAAAAGTAGCGACGTCGCAGAAGAGGAGAGTAAACGATTACGTTCGCCAAGGAGGAGAGTAAATGATTAGGTCCGCCAAGGAGAAAATGAACTCCGCACCGGTTCCCGCTAGCACCGATAAATCCGGTAGACACAATTTCATGTCCGCCGGGATTTGTTCGTCCCCTCTTTTAGGTAATCATCGCTTCAGCATCATCCTAATGGAGTTGATAAGATATTTTGGCTCATTCGCTAAAGGTGGACGTCCTCTGGACATTCCTGATATGCGCTCGGGCAGGGCTGCCGCACTATTTCAACCACTTGGCGGCGGACCTACGACGTCATCTCGCCGTTCGGGAAAGTCAGCTCCGACCTGCATCAGAGCAAGAGGGGGTCGATCGAGCCTCCAAGGATGCAGGGTGAGGAAAACCCCTGTCATCGGTGTAAGCTGGAGTGCCGAGCAAAGCCAAACGAGAAAGTCCATCAAAATACGGATGAGAAGGAGCGTGGCGCTCCCGATGCACCCAACGACGAACAAGGATCACCATCTGGCTCCTCCGCCCCATCATCTTCGTGCGGAAGCCAGGAATTTGCTCCTCGGCATTTTCATGAACGAGAAGGCACCTCAGTTGAACGCACTCAGACTCGCGAATCAACCGACCTTCAGCGACCTGGGACTGAAGTGCAGGTCGCCAGGGCCGGCAGCATTTGGACCCATATCCTCCCACTCCATCTCGTCCTCCGACGCGTTTGAGCCCGGCATTTCGCGCAACGGTCAGTCGGCTGGTGTCTCTTAATAAAAGTCTGCGTCGGGTGGAGGGCGAATGATGGGTAGTTAGAGTCGAAAACTTGGTACTACGCAGAATTATAGGAGGGATCGAGAAAGCGGAGAGTTGCAATATTGACTGAGCAGGGAGTACGCGGCTGGGGTACTCAGAGATCCCCTCGTTGTCGGGTATAGGAGTAGCAAACGCTGGTTCCAGAGACAGGGAGCAAGAAGGACTAAATTAGACCGGTAGCCGATCGCTTCCGTGACAAATTACGGACAAACAGACCCCCGACCTTCTTCAGCACCAAAGAATACAAATAGGCGAGAAGCACTACTCTTCATCAGTAATTGTCTTGAAGGCCCATGTGCAAGCCCACTGTAACACACGACCATGGTGAGACAACAATGAGAACCTCGGTGCAGCGTCGTCGAACCTACCCGGGTGTATGTTTTGGTTCTTCCGTTGCTCAGCTCGTCTTCGGCCATTACGTTCCAGTGATCCACTATTTCTTGAGGAACCCCATTTGACAGAAGCAGTGGCTTCACTGCGCCCAGGAACTTGAGGGCATTCTCTCGCATGAGGGTTCCGATGAAGCGCTCCTTTGAAGTAGCTACGATTCCTTGAGATCGAGTGGATTGAAACGCGTACTGCACGTACCTGGCTCCTCCCATGGACCGACCGGAATATAGAAAGCAAAATGCCCTTTATTCCGCCAGACCTCGCCCATTTCGTCAATCCATCCAATCGTCTTGGTTCCTGCACCGACGGTGGAGCCTCTGTTCTACACACGGAGTCAGTTGGTTTAAGCAAAGAACAATGCACCCAGCAGAAACTGACGATCTGCGCTTCTCGAGCGGAAAGCATCATCACTTGCATCCAGCTGAAGTCCTGGTTCCGGACGCATACAGTTATCGGAGTGATTGGGACGGTTCAACCATAGAAAAACATACAGGATGATTCTCATCGGTCGTCGTAATAGGTTCAAAATCCTTGTTAAACAACCCTACATTACCCTCGATAGTCAGGAACAAGCCGCCTGGGCGAAGGATGTCCCAAACATCCTTGATGAACTTGGGGTGGTTTGATATTCCGGAGGAGATACCGCGTGCGTGTACGATATCGAAGCATTTGGGATAATGCCCGAAGCCTAAATTGGCATCATCGCACTCAAAGCTACAGTTCGGTGGGATTTCGCTATTGAGGAAATCCTGTTATCAATATGGGCCGAAGGGTAATAAAGCAAAATAGGAGGTTGTAACGCACTGATTCGAATTCGCGGGGACGATATCCATTCCGGTAATCTCAGCATCGGGGAACTGCCGTGCCATGTCGATGGCCCATGACCCGGACCCAGTCCCGATGTCTAGCGCTGCGGGTGGTGACTCGTTTTCGCTGCGCTGCCGCGACATCATCCTCCGAACATCACTCGCGACCTCTCGAGGATACAAGCCACCCAGCTTTTGCTTGAGCATTTCATGCTGGATGTCAAGTCGCTTGTGTTCGGGGACATCGGCTGAAACCACCCAAACAACGGGTAAACTAGAAATAAATCCTGAGTCTTGCATAAGATAAGGCGCTCCACACTAACCTGGAAGCATGTAGTGCTGCATTGGATCGAGGGGTGATCAGAGAATTGTATGGTGCATTGCTCAGACGCGCTTGGATACGGTGTACCTACCTCATTTGTACTATTAATCTTTCGCCCAAATATCTCTTGCAAAATCAGGTATCGATCCTCAGATGGGTTAGGGAATATGCTACCAGCTCGGCTATCGGAATCGCTGCCTCGTTCCAAGTAGTCGTCCATTTTCCGGTCTTGTACGTTAGGTCGCTATCAACCTCGGGAGCAAAACCTTCCAGGTTGATTTCGATTAGAATAATAGTGACGTCGTCGAGGAGGAGAGTAGACGATTACGTCCGAAAAGGAGAAAATGAATTCCGCAGCGGTTCCCGCTAGGGCCGATAAATCCGGTAGACCCAATGTCATGTCGGTCGGGATTTGTTCGTCCTCTCTGTTAGGGAATCATCGCTTCAGCATCATCCTAATGGAGTTGATCAGATATGTTGCCGCGGTGACATTATCTGTTGCATCCCGGGGATGACTTTTGCCTTTGAACGGGTCAAGACGTTTGTCCTTCCGCCGAGACGTCAAGGATTTGAGCCGTTTGGCGAACGTCCGTTTTGGAGCGAACAGTTCAGCCCCAGGTCCCTGAAGATCGGTTGATTCGCGAGTCTGAGTGCGCTCGGCTAAGGTGCCCTCTCGTTCATGGGGGTGTCGAGGAGCGAATTCCTGGCTTCCGCGCGAAGATGACGGGGCGGAGCCTGAGGAGCCAGACGGTGATCCTTGTTTGTTGTTGGGTGCACCGGGAGCGCCATGCTTCTTCTCATCCATATTTCGATGGACTTTCTTGTTTGGCTTTGCTCGGCACTCCAGCTTACACCGATGACAAAGATTTTCTTCACCCTGCATTTTTAGAGGCTCGATCGACCCCC
>KN822951.1:314915-327771 GCA_000827465.1 Tulasnella calospora MUT 4182
AATTAGCCTTTCAACTCTCTTTTTGGTAACACGCTTCCCATTCCGAAATACCCTGGCGTCATCGTCCAAGAGATCCAACAGTTGGAGGAAGAGCTGCCACTCCGCTTTCGTAGGATCGGGTACCAAGCGATCCTCTTCGCTTCGAATTCCATCGTCACATTCGTGCACAAACTCGATTATTCTCAAGCGTGCTGGGCTCCCTGGCGCTCCCGCCGAAGCACTGCCGGATCGTCTTTTCACCATGTTTATCACACCGTTCAATACGTCCTCTCCCAGTCCTTTCACCACGAGTTCAGAGAGGCCAGCAAACAGCCAGGTCTCCTTCATCACTGTAGTTTGATAACCAAGATAGGAAAGGCACGAAAGGAGGGAACTTTGTTGATCGACAGATAAACTTGTCGCTTTGATCCTGGTAATGCATTGGAGATCGAAGATTGGGTCAAATGCCATACAGCTGATGTGCGTTCGAATGCTCTTGGCGAATGTCAGCGATACCGATATGTTGTTGGGAATCGCAGATTCAGCCGGTGAGATGTCGAGGTGTAATGAGTCGTCGTCATTTTTGGTGCCGATTCCAAACCACCCGAGGGCATCTCGAATTGCGCCTACTCCATAAAGTCCAAGATTGATGAGCCATCTCCGGTAATCGACAATTAAGTGAAACCCACGTGGGGTGTGAACGATTGTTAATCGGTTGATTTCCTCTGCACGTTGGAATCCGCCATTGTAACGTAAGAGGACCGGGCTCAAGAATGAGGTCGATGGACTCGAGTCCAAGATGACGCATCTTAATGAGATTGTGCATTCCTCTGGAATCCTGAGTCGTTCGAGAAGGTCTTGGACTAGAGAAGTCGAAACGTCGTCGAGATTCAACTCCTGCAAAGCAGTAAGCTCGACGATGATGGGGACACGGGTATAATCATCTACATCATCCTTCACAGGGAGAGAAATCTTGCGAAGGTGGAGAGTGTTGAGGTTGGGACATGTGGCAAGGACAGAGAGTAATTCTGCACTTGCAGGTGAGGTATTTCGGATGTCCAATTCTGAGAGACCCGGAGGGAATGAAATATTCCAATGTCCGAGTTTCGTGCCATCCAGCAATACGTCACGAAGATGCGGTGTGTTGGCGCTTTCCAACAGGGGGTAGTATTGATTAGGGAGTAACGAGTAAGAACTTGAGTGAAGCCTGAGTGACTCCAACAGGGGCAAAAAGGTAGCCGATGGAGTGTATCCTTCCCTGCAGACTGAGACCTGTAGCACCACATGTTTCCAACGTTGGGCATGAACTTTGACTGCACGAAGGAACCGGCAGCAGATTCCATCGCATACATAGCCACGGAATCCATGTGATGTTGGGCGCTTTCCGTTCACGACTATCGGACAGTCGCCCGATTTCAAAAGCGATTTCTGGACAAACTGGATTTTGTCTGCGATCGTGATCCTCGACCACAGGATCGGAGTCGACTCAATGATGGCATTCCAAAAGCCGCAAACGAGGGCGAGAGCGGCTTTTTGAGGAGTTTGAGCGACGTCCATAGGAGGTAGTGAGAGTAGGAATATTTCCACTAAAATCTCCGTGGGTATGTGTGCGGGTTGTTGGAGCGGGAGAGCTGAGGGTGGTTGAGATGGGGTGTGGGCTTCCTCAGCCAATGCTTCTGGATCCATTTTGTGTAGTGCTCAATATTTGGACTTCAATTTCGAAGGAAAGTCTGGAACGAGATGAAGGAAAGTCGGGTGAGTGCATTAAGATTTGTGGTACCGCAGTTTTGGTGTGAGTGGGCTCACCTACTAGAAAGTAAGAGGCTGGTTTGGCTTTGGTATATTTAGGGCAGGAAAGTCGTCTGCGTGACGACTAAAAGCGGTTTGTGTCGAGGGAAGAAAATAGGGGTCTGGGTTGCGTTTGCAAAGTGCGTAAAATCTGCACGTTCCCGCAAAACCCCGATATGGCGAGGTTAACTCCGTCCACTGGCCTACATCAATATCGTTTCAATCGTTTATGCATGTAGTCCAGCGAAACACCACACGTACGCGAAACATTCACCACCCTCTACATGACACCCATTTTCCAATCAAAATATTCAATTCGGGAAGGGGGAGGAGACAGGGTGTGAAAGTGCACCCCCAGGGGCTAACTTCTACCCCTATTTGCTCAACTAGACACGAACAAGGATAAAGACAGACACTGTAATCGAACAACTATCAAGATTTATTCTATAATTTCAGCTTTATAAATCCGCTTTCCGAACCAAAAGACTTCAGCGTCATCGTCCAAGACCTCCAACAATTTGAAGAGGTTCCAAAGTCCTTTGGGAGGGCTTACTGGTTGACGACGTCCGCTCCGGATGGCCCCTTCATATGGGCCCACAAATTTTATCTGGTTTAGACGCTGTGCCTTAGGCGTTGTGAGCTCCGGAATATCCATTTGCGTTGTTTGTTGGGTTGAAGGGCGAGGTGCAGAACGATGGAAAAGAGATGTGCGTGAGCTATGCACCATATTGAGGTCATGTTGATCTTGCTAATACATCTGCGGCCGACGATTGAAGCAATATGGTCGATAGGAGTTGGATATTAGAGAGATATCGACGAATTCTAGCATGATTGGGGTGTTGTTGTTGTTGGGTGCTGCCTCAAGTCCAACTGAGGAGGTTTCCAATAGCGACCTATTAACGCAGTCGTTGCCGCTTTCAGTGCTGATTCCGAACCACCTGAGGACCTCTCGTGTTCCCCCCGTATGCCCGAGATTGAGGTTGATGGGCCGCTGTCTGGATATGACGATTAAGCGGAATCCAAACCTCACGACGCCAATTGAGACTTGCTGAGTTTCCTCCGCACGTCGCAAGGCCTCGCAATAACGTGGAAGGGCAAGAGCCAGGAAGGATGCAGTTGGGTTCGAGTCGGGGATCCTGCATCTAACGGAGACGGCACAATCGTTTCAAGTTGGAAACCTGAGCTGTAATAGGAGGCCTTGGAATGCCCAGAAACGACCCAACCCTGTGGTCTGCTTTTTGGGTCTGGGGTCGTCCGAGGCATAATAGCTCGCCGCTTTCGGCGGTTACTACGAATCCGCAGGTCCAGAAAGGTACCAGAAGAGTGCTGCTTGGTCGAGGGCAGACAATCCGTAGGTTTCGATCCTGCTGATTCATCGGAAATCGGAGATTGGGGCGAGTTCATCGAATTCGAAGGGCCATGATTCGTTCAATTTGCCGAGTTTCGGCGTGACAGGAGTGCTGCTGGACGCTGTACGGCCTGCTTGAAACGCCTCCGAATGTGACGAAGCGTTGCTGCTATTTGCCACTGTGTGTCGCACCACTGTGGATGAGCGACAGGTCACCAGAGCATGTGACTCCAGACACCTGCGAATTCCCGACAGGGAAAAGACAAAATCCCCAGGCTACCTCGGTCTAAGGGTCCCAGTGGATTTCGGTGGATTTTGTACAGGTCATTGCAACATTTGCACGGGTGCGGTTTCGGGGTCCTATGGAGCTTTGGCAGGCAGCTTTTCTGTTTCTACCCATTTAAAGCTAGAAGGAATGGCAGTAAGATGTATCATATACTATATAAAGATACATTTGCTATAAGAACTGAGTCTAAGGTCAAAGAATCTTGATAATGAATGCAAACTCTGCTTCCTTGAGCAGCTACCGCCCGACGGGGATCCCGCATCAAATGCAACAGTGAAGAAGACTGTAAATCGAGGGTTATATAGATAGGAAGGATGAGATATATGTCAGTAAAGAGACTCGTGTATGTAGCTGAGTTTTGCTTACCCAAGAGCCTAGAGCAGTAACTAGTATGTTGGCCCGGCACTGGAAATTCAAACCGGAACCGGTGAGACAAGTAGCGGAGCTCCACAGTAATGCGAATAGAGACATACAAAGGTTGAGGGGGGGGACCAGTAATGCCACGTGCTAGCGCGGACTTCTATTGAAAACTGGACCGGTTGTTCAGTTCAACACAAGGGTCGCTCAAATATGGAATAGAAGAGGATCATGGGCAGTAAAAATTTAGGAGACTGAATTAGGTGTTATGCTGATAGATACATGCCGAGTTTCGAGTCCTGTGACTGTGGGGTGTGCACTGAGTTGCGGTTGGGGTTGGATGGTACGATGAAAAAAATGTGAAGTGGAATCTGGAACACACGTTGTCGTTCGACTCGACTGTTTGTTGAGGGGAGGATGTAAGGCAAAATGACGCGCGGGTCAGGTTTGCCAAAGAGGACAGCTGTCACCCTTCCATTTTCAGTATCCCCGGGCACGGGTAGTTACAGCGAGCCCGGGGCTAGGAAAGGATCCACTGTGGACCCGTGGGTCAGCGCTTGCCGCGCGTTTCACAGTGTGCGGTGCTGATGCCGAGCCACTCCATGGCCTCTCGGATGCTGTCTTCCGTAGATCTAGACATACCGAGCTTGATGCGCCAGCCTGGGCGGACGACAACTAAGTGAAATTGGAACGGGGTATTGGTGATTGTCACTTTGCAGGTAGAAAATACCTCCGATGGTGCAGGAGGGCCTGAGTTAAGAAGGATGTCGATGAACTCAAACCAACGACTAGAAGCGTGGCGGAGACGATGCACTCTTCTGAAATGCTGAGTCGTTTGAGAAGCTCTCGGAAGTGATTGGCGGGAAGATCGTCAAACTCCAAATCTCGCAAACAGGGAGCTCAACGATGGCAGGAACGTTGGCACGGCCGTTTGTGTCACCCTCCTCCTCGAATGACCAGGTGGAAGAACTGCAGAGGCGGAGCACAGTAAGGTTGGGACATGTGGCGAGGATGGAGAGCCATGTATCCACAGGTGGTTCTCCGCTGATGTTGCTTTGGACCATGAGTGCTGAGAGACTGGAGGAAATGAAACGAGGTCCCAACAATTAATGAGAGGGTATTCCAGCTACACTTCACGGAGATGTGGGGTGTTGGCGCCATTCAATAGGGGAAGGAATCCATCATCTATTGGCCGGTCACCGTTCCGGTGAAATTTGAGTGATCGCAATGATGGGAAACCAGTGACTGATAGGGTGAATTTTGACCCCCGGAGGGTGCCACCGACACGTGCCTCCATCGCTCAGCATGCGATCCAACCGCCGGCAGGAACTGGCAGCAGACACCACCACACTGGAAGAACCAAATCATACCATTGTGTGTATTTTTTTCCTTCTCGGTAAACGTCGATTGGCCCGATTTAATAGACGTAGGTGATCGAGTCCGAGGTGGTGATCCGAGACCAGAGGATCGGAGTTGACTCGATGATCGAATTCCATAAACGGCAGACAAGCGCAAGAGCTGTTTTCTGTGGCGCTTGAGGGGCGCGCAGCGGAGGCAGTGATAGGAGGAAGATTTGGACCAAAAGCTCTAGCGGTAAGAGAGCGGGTTTTCGGAGCAGCTGGAGAGCTGAGCGTGGGTTAGATACGATGCTGGACTCGTTACAATTGGTGACAGGTTCTTGATTTATTTTACCGAGCCGTCGAAGTTGTGGGGTGGTCTCATGCACGGAAGTCGATTGAGTGCGATGGTCTTATGGTTCTCGGCTCACTCACGAGATGGTGATGATGTCTGGACGTATGTTATTGGGGGGTAACCAACTACGCTTTTCTTTTCAAAGGGAGAGGCAGCTGGATCTTTTACGGGTTCAAAATCAGCAAACGACTCGGCGCCGCGGTAAGATCACCTTCCGCCTAAGTCCGAGATGCCTTCCGCAAAGCGTACCGTCCTTCTCAAACACTTCGATCAAACTTCCATGCAAGCGCAGTCATAAGCTATGCTTGCCAGCTTATCCCAACGCTTCCGAGACCACTATCATCTTGCTCTAATTAATGATAGTACTTAGGCATTACGTTCCAGCCCTTTTGCGAAGGGGAAGCGCCCCCCTTGCTTTGGCCATCTAACGCTCCCCGATCGCGAGTTTCCAGCACTGGTACGCATATATGCGCGAAGATTAATGATCGATAACCTCTCCCTTAGTCTCGTCGTCTTTGAACATGCAATTACCTGTTGTTTGCTTATGATGCCGGTGGTGCCGTACCGTCACTGCGGTGGAGGGGCTGCCGAGGACTTACGACACGGAAGGGCCCCGGAATTAAGCTAGCCGCTCGTCGATCAACCAAACTTGTCTTGTGTGAGTCTAAAATAAGTCCGGTCAAACTTAAGATAGGTTAAGGTCAAATGACACGTATTTCAAAACCTTCCACAGATAATAAATATAAATAAAGTATATGAGGATGCTGCGGAAAGGTATGTTTGTAACCATCGACACGGGAGGAGTGGAATGCCTTGGCAGCGGAACATGAAACTTCGGGGAGGCAGAAATTCGTGCAGGCGACGTCACTGACCGACGGATGGGAAAGTGAGTTCTCTGTGTCGGATGAAGACCGACCGATAAATGTCAGTAACGAAATGCTGGTGCAATGGTAAGAGTTCAGTATGTTACGCGCTTTGGTCTGTCAGCCAAATCCCGACTTGAAGTCTGTCTGCACCGTACGCCTCAGCTTTTGCATCGCGTCGGCAGTCCGATGTCAGTGAAGCGCTTTATATCCGTGTCTGCAGTCGTCCACGGCATTTATTGATCTTACGGGATGCTCTTTCTCTTTACGGAGTTGCAGCACTGCGATTCCGCTGAATTCAGGGTCGGATTTGCCGGTGGCATGAGGGAGGGCAGGGAGTCCAGGATGGAATATAGATTGGCGGCGGAGCGGAACATCGACCACATGTAGGTCGCGAGTAATATTTCATCCTATCTTTTTGGTCAAGCACAGGTAAGAAAAGGGGTTATCGCCGTTTCAAGCTTTGGAAATACGTTTTCCTCTCCACCACAACTCCGCGTCATCGTCCAAGGCATCCAAAATCTCCAGGACGAGCCGTTCCGCATCGAGGTAATCGTTTCCTCTCTCTGTCGGCTCGTCACCTTCCACGAACTCGATCCGTTCCAGACGCGCTGGCATTCCTGGTACCCCCGCCGTAACACCATCGCCCGACCGACGTTTTATCGCGTCTAGCAAGGCACGCATTGCTTGGGCGCCCTTCCGCTTCAACACCAGTTCGGAAACGCGCGGAAACGGCCAAACCCCCGTCGTCTGCCTTTTGGGTCCGGGGTTGTCCGAGGCGTCATAGTCCTTCACTCTCGACGGTTGCTCCAGACCTTCAGGTCCGGATAGGTACCAGAAGAATGACGATTGTTCACGTGCAGACAAACCGTCAATTTCGATCCTGCTAATGCATTGGAGACCGAAGACTGGGGCGAGCTGTTCAAAGCTGAAGGTCGATGATTGGTTCAATTTGTCGAGTTTCAGTACGACGGGAGTGCTGTCGGACGCTGTGGGGCCCGCTTGCAAGGTCTCTGAACCGGACGAAGCACTGTTGCGATTATCGTTGCTGATGTTGAACCATTCGAGGGCGTCTCGGGTGTTGTCTCTTCCATACAGAATGAGCTCGAGCCGCCATCTCTGGCGAACGGCAACCAAACTGATTGTGTGTGGGAAAACAATGATTGCCACTTTCGCATGTTGAAAACTCTCGCGGTGGTGCGAGAGGGCGGGAGTTAAGAAAGACGTCGACGGCTTTGAACCGGTGTCTCTATGCTGGACGGAGACAATGCACTCGTCTAGGATAATTGGCCGGTTAAGAAACCCTCGGACATAATCGGCTGAAACCTGATTGAGCTCCAATTCTTGCAAAGCTGTGAGCTCAACGACGGCAGGAACGTTGGCATGGCCGTTCTTGTCGCCTCCCTCCACCTGTTGTTCTCCAGTAATATTGCGGAGGCGAAGCACAGTGAGATTGGGACATGTGGCAAGGATGGTGAGCAATGTATTCATTGATGGGCTTCCGCTGTCGATGTTTTGGATCTCGAGTATTGAGAGACCTGGAGGGAGCGAAACAAGTCCCCAATGAAGAGTGGATCGTAGGCGCACTTCACGGAGATGTGGGGAGTTGACGCCATTCAACAGGAGAAGGAATCCATCATGAATTGGCACAGTACTGCCCGAGCGGAGCTCGAGTGATCGCAACTGTGAAAAGCTTGTGACTGATGGAAGAAATTTTTGAGAGCGGGCCACCAGCGACACGTGCCTCCATCGTTCGGCATCCGATATAACCGCCGGTAGGAACCAGCCACCGCTCCCTCCATATATATCGATTGGATGCTGTCCCGATTTTACGAGCGATTTTTGGACGTAAGTGATCAAGTCGACGTTGGAGATCCCAGACCAGAGGATCGGGGTTGAATTGACGATCTCATTCCATAAACGGCAAACAAGCGCGAGCGTTTTTTTCTGTGGCGCTTGCGGGCGGTGAAGCGGAGGGAGTGACAGAAGGAAGATTTGGACCAAAGTTTCTAGGGGTAAACGAGTGGCTTGTCGGAGGTGCTGGAGAGCTGAGCGTGGGTTAGATGCGATGCTCAACTCCATGGCCAAAGTTTCTTTATCCGTTAGTTGAATCAGTGCCATGGTCTAACGGTTCTCGGTCTGATTGTGCTCACCTAGGAGACGGTTATGGGATCTTGTTTCGCGAAGAGGTGCCTTTGCCTTATAACGCGTGCTTTGAGGGTAGCCAAGTATGCCTGTGTGTCAGAAGGGGAACTAAATGCTGATCGAAAGAAGGTAGTTCCAGCCAAAATGCCCCAAACCCCGCGATCACACCGTTAACACCGTCTATCGGGATTTCGCTTCCGCTCCCCTATATACTCGCTATAACTTCATTGTCCTTGAACATGCTGTTCCTGGAACTTTGTTTCGATGGATGACTTTGAGCACGCATCGAAAAGTGGAGCTGAAAGGACGTCGGGTGCGGATGCCCGTCCCCCCATTCCCTGCGAGTTCACGGCCCATCACCTGCTTACGAGGCCAACGTTGCCGTGCGGTCACTACGGTGGGGGGGATGCTGAGGACTTACGACACGAGCGAACAAAAAGGGCCCCGGAATTCAGCCTCGCCGCTCGTCGATCAACCACACGTGAGGTGGGTGTCATGGGATGCTGCAGAAGGGGATGTTGGTATCCATCGGGAGTTGCGCAACGGGCGGTGGAATGTCTTGGCGGCGGAAGATGAAACTTTGGGGAGGGTGCGGAGGTTTGAATTCGTGCGGGTGACGTCACGTGCCTACGGATGACGTCATGAGTTCCTTGTATCGAAGGATGTCAGTAACGAGAACGCTGGTGAAATGGCAAGAGATCACCATGCCACGCGCTTTGGCCTTTCAGGCAAGCCCCGAGTTGAAGTCTGTCTGCACCGCCAGCTTTTGCATCGCGCCGGCAGCGTCCCAATGTCAATGAAACACTTACATTATATCGGTGTCCACAGTCGTCCACAGCATGTCTTAACCGTGCCTGATGCTCCTTTTCTTTACCGACTTGTTGACAGCCGGGCCGGATTCGCCAGTGGCATGAGGGAGGCGCCTGGAGTGGACGATGGAGCAGGATTTGGCGGCGAAGCGTAGTTTCAACCAGATGTAGCTCACGAACATTATTTTATTTCATCCTTGAGCCTAAGTTTAATGTGACCAGCCAAACGGCCGCAATCCCCGCTACCGCGCCGTTAACTCCATCTATCAGGAATTGGATCCAGTACCTGATCCTCCCCCCAAAATCATTTCTAATCTTGATACTCCTCTCTGAATGTTTCCCCACCGACCTGTTTTCTTCTTGTCCGTCTGGTAGCTACTGGTTGTAAGCAGCCCCGCTCCTCGAACGTTCTTAGGCGGTCTGCTAGGGCATCATCAATCCCTCATATAAACAAGGGAAATTCCTGACCTACCTCGACGAGGTATTGTGTATTTAGCATATAGCAGCTGTTTTGTCCTGGCCCTTTTGTTAAGGGGAGGTGCATTGAACAGTTTATGCGTACTCGAGCTGCTCGCTCCTGGCATAGCTACTGGTTGCGAGCAGCCCCGCACCTTGAACGTCCTTAGGCCGTCTGCTCGGGCGTCATAAATCCCCCATATAATAAAAGAAATTCCTGACATACCTCGACGACGTATAGCGTATTTTAGCATATAGAATATCGCAGCCCTTTTGTCACGGCCCTTTTGCCAAGGAGAACCGCATGGAACAGTTTATGCATACTCGAGCTGCTTGCTCCTGACATTCTCCTTCCTTTGAACGTCTAACACGCCCCGAGTTTCTAGCACCGGTATGGAGAAGGTCAAAAATCATTCTACATTATATCCTCTCTCTCCGTCTCACTGTCTCTTCACTGTTTCGATGGAAGACTTTGACCACGCTTCCAAAAGTGGAGGTGAAAGGACCTCGGGTGCGGATGCCCGTCCATTGGAGCCCCGTTCGTTGCGAGTCACGGCCCATCACATTCTTACGATACCGGTCTTGCCGTGCCGTCACTGCGGTGGAGGGGGATGCCGAGGACTTACAACACGCGAGGTGAGTGTCAGCGTTCAAGCCAAGCCGAACGGTGCCGACACGCGCCGACATTTATTTCCCGCATTCTACAATCCTGTGAACAAATTGCCCCCTGCATTTTGAGACAAATACCACACATACCTAAGACACCACAACCGCGCATTGTACACAAAATGCAGACAAGCAAAAATAAATAAATAAATATAAATATGCAACCCAGCATCTTAAGCAATATACAGCAATGCAAGTGAAACATCCCTCCCTGTAAACTGTGCGCTTTTCAGCATTTTGACCAGATTGCACCCTAGCAATCCCCTGCATAGCATCTCCCATGGAATGCTACTGTGCATTTTGCCCAAAATGCGGATGACACCCAGAACCGTGGGATGTGTGTGTGGCCCCCCAGATGCAGTGCAGCATTATCCACAAAATGCTGATCTGCAATTTGGCCTGTTGGGTCTCCACATTCCAGTCATAGTCCTAAGATGACATCACATGGTTTTCAGGTACCTGAATCCCTGAGAGTCTCCACATTACTGGTTCCCCCAGACAAGTTGCCTTGAATAACCCATTTCTCCACCATATCGCCCCATGTACTCCTCACATAACTCTTAATACCTTATAATGAACTGCTAGAGTGCAAATCTGGGCCTAAATTGAGTTGTTATTGTGTATTTCTATCTAAATTTCAGTAATTGATCCCTCTCTGGAATGATATCTGAGCACCCCTCAATCCAACAAGCATGAGATTTTCTAAGGCACTTTGAGGCATATTAAGCGTTATGTATGTCAAGTTCAAAGAGATTATGGCCAATATCCAGCTAACAATCGATATTTTTGTGGGAGTTGCCCCCTCAAATTGATCATTTTTTGAGTATGAGCCCCCCAGAACATCATTGCCATGCTTAGAACGATATATTGGACAATTATAAATTGTTTAAAAAAGGTTGCAGTCTGTTAGCTTCTGCTGACAGCAGTATACAAGGAGTTCCTTGCCACAGTCCAATGGCTAGCTATTATAACTAGTATGAAAATGTCAGCTCCTAATCAAATTCATACATTCAAGATCCTTGTCCAGTTAGAACATAGGACCAAAAGGAATCTATTTTATCAATTTGGGATACCTGTGTAATGGTGTTTGTCCTGATAGAGGGTCAGGGGGTGGGCAGGAGCTCACTGGAAGCCCATCGGACCATCCCCTTCATATTAAAGTCACTCCAATGTGCCCCAATTTGCTTATTGGACTTTAAAGACTGCTTTAGGCCTGTGATGTGACCAATATATTACTTAAAGGATGGGTACTTGGAATAACACTCCTGTCTAGATGGAGAGCCCTGTAGCTTGCATTCTCCAGACAGACTGGGCACAAAATAGAATACTATTTTTGGAAAAGGATAGATAGCTATTGATTCTGATATTTAAAACAGTAGTGCAAAGCTGAAACTGTGCACAATGAAAGGAAGAAGTGTGTGAGAGATGTTCCACTTTCTGGAAGATGTCTGAACTGATATTCAGGAGTATTCATGTCCTCCCATGTAGTACATTAAATCAGTACTCTGGAGTGCTTTAAAGTGAAGGTTAAGCAGCAGAATTGAAGGAGATATGAGGAGAATATTATGGGGGTAGGAAGGAGGGAAATTGGGGCCTACCCTGGAAATTTCATGTAGCTTATCGTTTGATTTGGGTGGTATAATTTAGGAGCAATTTGGAAGAAATGCTGGGATGAATGGTGGTCAGGCCCCAGGTCTGCATTCTGTGCATAATGCTGCACTGCATCTGGGGGGCCACACACACATCCCATGGTTCTGGGTGTCATCCGCATTTTGGGCAAAATGCACAGTAGCATTCCATGGGAGATGCTATGCAGGGGATTGCTAGGGTGCAATCTGGTCAAAATGCTGAAAAGCGCACAGTTTACAGGGAGGGATGTTTCACTTGCATTGCTGTATATTGCTTAAGATGCTGGGTTGCATATTTATATTTATTTATTTATTTTTGCTTGTCTGCATTTTGTGTACAATGCGCGGTTGTGGTGTCTTAGGTATGTGTGGTATTTGTCTCAAAATGCAGGGGGCAATTTGTTCACAGGATTGTAGAATGCGGCATTTGTGGATTTCACAGGGTTGTAGAATGCAGAACAATCATGTAGGGCTGGCGTGGTGGTCTGATGGTTCTCGGCTCACTCACGAGATGGTAATGAGACCTGGTTTAAGGAAGAGCTGTTTTTTCCCAATAATGTGTGCTTTCGGAGTAATCAAATATGCTTTCGTATTTAAAGGGGGAAGAAAAGGCCGGTTTGGTTTTGTGCGTGATCAAACTCATTATGTTTTGGTCAAACGCTACAGACCCCGCTATGACGGCGTTGACTTTATCTTTGAGGATTTCAATCTCGCAAACGTCGAGGATGGACTATGGATCAACTTTGAAGCGGAATATCAACCACACGTAGCTCGCGAGGGATATTTCATCCTATCTTTTAGGTCAAGCACAGGGGGAAAGAGGTTATTGCCGTATTCAC
>KN822951.1:337983-392457 GCA_000827465.1 Tulasnella calospora MUT 4182
ATTGAGTGAAAGGTGGTGGTATAGGTGATCGGCTTCGCATCCGAGAAGGAAAAAGGGGATCTGCTCTCACGTTGGTGCGTAATGCCACTCCAAGGACGAGGGCTTTTGAACGGCCCAGAATGCCAGTGTTTTCTTGTTGAATGAGTTAAAATGGCGCTCTGGTGTGAACCTCCGTGTTCGAAGCGGAATCCATTTGCACATTCCAGTCAAACCCCGATAACGCGATGTTAAATCCGTTCATAGTCTCAAGCAATGGACGTCCCGCGGCGGTCTGTTCGTGTATAATTATTTGCGTCGTCTCTCTTTCGTTTAAGGTTGACAATCGATAACCCCCTCTCTCTGTCTCGCTGTATTTGCCCTTGACTGTTTTTGGAACTCTTTTGTTTCGATGGAAGACTTTGACCACACATCGAAAAGTGGAGATGAAAGGTCCTCGGGTGGGGATGCCCGTCCCACGGAGTCACGGCCACTCGTTTGCTTACGATGCCGGCGGTGCCGTGCCGTCACTGCGGTGGAGGGGGATGCCGAGGACTTACGACACGAGCGAGAGGGGCCCGGAATTAAGCTCGCCGCTCGTCGATCACCCGCATTGTAAGTCTAAAATAAATAAGTTCAAACTTGAGGTCAAATGACATTCTATTTCAAAAACTTTGCATGAATAATAAAAATAAATAAAGTATATGAGGTGGCTGTGAAGATGTCATGGGATGCTGCGGAAGGGGATGTTTGTATCCATCGACAACGGGCGGAGTGGAATGTCTTGGCAGTGGAAGATGAAACTTCGGGGTGTGTGTGGAGGCTTCGGCAACAACTCTGCGACCGACTCTCTAACAACCTTGACCGCTACTCACCACCGTCCGACTACCAACTGCCAATAACCTATGGACAGTCCCAAGAACGAGCTGGAGGTGCGTTGAGCCCGAGAGTTCTCATGAGCGCAGTCTAAAATGGAATTCTAACTTGGACTGTGGGCGTATGGAACTGTCTTGGCTCGCTACAGGGCACCAGCCAAGAGAACGAATGGGTAAGAACAAATGCTTGGCTTGCACATTCCTGCACGAAATCCGCAAACTGATCGCCAACACTTTATTTGGAGCAGACCGTCGTCGACAAGCCCCGAAATCCCCTCGTCGTAAGTCTCTTACCCTTCCCTCTCTCTCACATCTCTCGGCCATGGTCGACGTCGCCCCGATGCCCAAACGCAAACGACCTTCCACCGCTGGCTCTGCTGCTACTCGCGACAGTCGACTGAGCTGGGGTTCCTCTCTCTTTCAGAAGTCCAACCCGCTGTCGTCCATGGCATCTTCTTCCTTGAACGCGTTGCGCCGCACCCGCTCTCGTAACGATCCTCCCCCTGCATCATCATCAACATCAAACTCCGCGGACAAACCCGTCGCCAACCCCCCGCTCGTCTCAACCTCTCGCAGCAACTCCTGGACGAGCAGCTTGGGTCGGAGGTCTTCCACAAAAAGCAGCCCCATCACCCACACCACCACCACGGATTCTCCGACATCGACTTCTTCCCCCGGCGCCGGGATCGACCGCGACCCACCCACCCCTCCTTCCGAATCATCTTCCGGTCGCAGCAGCATCAGTTCACACGACACCGTCACTCCTCCCGCCAGTGCCCAGCAACAGTCGCAACAGCAGCAACAACCGGGCGGCGGCACACGAGTCCTCTCGACGCTCGCAACCCTCGCTTCGCCATCGACTTACTACAAGCCGGCAGCCCGCCTGTTCCGTCCCTCGTCTTCAGGGGGATCCACGAGCTCCCGTCCCTCAACGGCAGGCTCAGTCAAACCCAGTCCGTTCCCATCCCTCCAACAACCACCACCACCACCCGCACCACAACCCGCACCAGCAGCAGACATGTCCGGCTTCACTCGCAGCACCGACCTGTCCACCGAAGAGCTCCATCGACACGCCGATCAACTCATCCTCGCAGGGCTTCAACGCACCAAAGAAGCCACCGCTCTCACCCGCACGGAGAGCAACGCCTCGACATCATCGCAATCTCGACCGGACCACCAGCACCAGCACCACACCCACTCCAACTCCTCCTCTTCGTCTCACCTGCAGCATTCCGCCTCGACTCCCGCGGTCGGCGGCGTACCCCTCGCACCCACACCTTCCCGGACGTCCTGGTTCGGATTCGGATACGCGAGCAAAGAGGAGAAACGAGCTGCGAAGGAGGAGAAGCGTGGGCGAAAGAGCCGGCCTACGAGCGAGACGTTCACTTCCCCTGTTTCGGGCATCAGCAGTCGTCCTACTTCCGCGAGCGGGCGTCCGTCCACCGCTACGGGAGTCACATCAAACAGCAACACCCCTCTAGGCCCGGCCTCACCTCAAGTCGCTCCCTTGCAAGTCAAAATCGGTGGGAGCAACAACGGCAATTTGGCACCGGGAGGAGGAGCGAGTTTACCTTCGGCCCCACCGATCATGACCATCAGAGAGGGAGTCCCCCTCACGCACTCGCTGACGGTCGATTCGGTCATGACCACCGCGTCGGAGGCGGACGGTGGCAGGCGAGGCAGACAGCGCGCTCGGTCGTCTTCGCCCTTCCGCGCCTTCCGGTCTTCCCGCTCCCGTGGGGGTACCACCGCGAAAGAAGATAAGAAGAGAGAGAAGAGCTCCGGCAGGTCGCCCAGCCCTGCGATCCACGCGTTGAAGCGCAGCGAAAGCGACGCGGAGAGCGATGCGGAGAGTCTTGGATTCGGCATGCGCAGGAAGAAGAAGGGCGTGAAAGTAAGGAGGACGGCGTTTGATCAGCGGTCGAACAACGGTGGGGAGACGGAGGACGAAGGTGGGGTTTCGGACGAGGAAGAGGAGGAGTGGAGCGAGGATGAGGACGACATTGAAGACGACGATGATGGGTATGTTGTTGTTCCGAGGTTCCTTTACTTTTTCGCGTTTACATTTTTTCGCTGAACACTCTTCGAACTAACTAACACCAGCTTCGACCCCGAAACGACGCAAAACACCGAAGCAAACGCTACGCCCATGGACCCAGAAGCGTGCCTGTCCATCGAAGGACACCACTTCCCCGGATACGACGACGACATCGAGCTTCCCGACCCGCTAGGCGAAGGCGTCAACGTCGTCCGCCCCGAAGCACCGATGTTCGCGCAGACGCTCATGGCCCACAACCGGCCCTCCGTGACGACCACCTCCCCCGCACGCGCCCGAGCCGCCAGCCCGCGCAGCGTGAACACGGGCGGGAGCGGTGGAGACGACGCCGATTCCAGTGGCAGGCGCCGCTCCTCGTCCGTCGACGGGCAGACCATCGGCGCCGTCGCGAGCTCGCCCACCTCCTCCAGCATGTCGCCCACCACCACCACGTCCGCGGCGCATCCAGCGCTGACTCCAGCGCAAGTCGCCGCGCGCACGCCCAAGAAGAAAAAGACCATCAAATCCATCCACTCGACGCTCCTGGACCCGCTGCCGCTCAACGTCTCCCGCCCGCACTTCACGCGGGATCGGTGCACGGTGGTGCTGAAGCACGGAAACGCCAGAGAACGATCGTCGTCCAACGCCACCGCGCATCCGGTCATCCCCGAGGGCTCCGTGGTGGACGAATTGGGCAACGTCGATGGGCCGAGGGGGTTGGGAGGAGGGTATCAGAGGGAGCCGAAGCGGTATGTGGTGTTTAGCGATATGAGCGAGGAGAGTAAATGGGCGGTGGAGTGGGGCATCGGGACGGTGTTGAGAGATGGGGATGAGATGATTTTGGTTACGGTCCAGGAGACGGAATCAAAGTGTGAGTAGTGTTTGGCTGGATTTTGGAGGAGATTGTTTTGGGCTGACTCCCCCCCGTCCCTGCCATTGCCAATAGTGGACCCTGCAGAGGGCGCAACAGTTGATCGGTTGCAAAAGCTGAGGAACCAGCAGGAGGTACGTCGGGCCTCTTTTAACATCATGTGTAGAGCGAGATGGCGAACTGACGCTTGGTTGATTGCGTGCTTTGCTCTCGTACAGCGCCAAGCCTTGGCTTCCTTACTCGTCCGTCAAGCGACCAGCTTGCTGCAGCGCACGAAGCTCAACGTCACCGTCACGTGTCAAGCCATGCACGCCAAGAACGCGCGAAGGTTGTTCTTGGACATCATCGACTTGCTCGAACCTACCATGGTCATCGTCGGTTCGAGAGGACTGGGCAAACTCAAAGGGTGAGGGATTGAGAAGTCTCTGTTTTTTAAAAGAAAAAAAAAAGCGGCGCGTTCGCTGACAAAGACCTTTTTCTCTTTTCCGTATTTAGCATCATCCTCGGTTCCACGTCGCACTACCTGATCCAAAAATCCTCGGTACCTGTGATGGTCGCTCGCCGCAGACTCAAGCGCCCCACTCGCAAATCGCACACCGCGGCTCAGGCCATCGCCATCCGCTCCGAGAAGCGCGTATCGCTCGCGGACGCGCGCATTGAGAAGATGAGTAGCGGACAGGGGAAAGGCGCGACGGGTGTAGACGTCGAGGACATTCAAAGGGAGCACGAGCAGGCCGAGAAGGAGTGGCCGAGGATCCCTGGTGAAGATGAAGAGGTCGTGGTTGAGGAGGAAGAAGAGGAGGAGGAGGATGGTGCGACCGGCAGTGGTGCGCAAGAGCAGGAGACTCCGCAGAGCCCTTCGACCTCGAGTAGAGCGGATAGTCCCAGTGCGGAGAAGAGGGCTCCGGGTGTTAGCGGCAAGGTCGCAGGAGTTTAAGTCGTTCTCAAGTTATGACGCGAAACATAATAGAGTTTTGAAGGGCAAAGGTGAAGCTATGCCTCTTGGCCTTTTTGTGCAAAAAACGCTTTCCATTTCCATTTTCCCTTACTTACATGTACTATATGGGCACCCTTTTTAAAAAGTCTTTTGATTGGTCTGTATTCGCTTTGGGGAGTTTTTGGGTACATGTTCAGAAAACGCGTCTTGATGTAGCCGTTTAGCATCTACGTATCTACATACATGCATATTGGTCTGCTGAGGATTTAGTCGACGCATCAGTTCACGGAACCGGAGCTATCGCGGAGCGGGCCATGAAGCTTGAATCAGGCGCTCCCAAGTGGTGCAGAACGACGTCCAACCGTTAAACCAGCAGTACTTTGATCACAGGTTGCCAAAGCCCTCCTAATGAGACAGTTTCCCGATGTACCCAAGTGAGTTCACCATTTGGAACGAGTCGCTCCAACATGGTTGACCCATCAAACAATTCCTTTTCTGGTAGGGTGAATCGGTCTTGTGAGCAGTAATCTGGACAACCTTATTTAGGACACCGGTTACAGGAATGCCATTCTACATTTCATTGACTTGCAGACCGGGTTCTTTGCGCGTGGCTTCAGGCCTCGCTTCGACCCCTTGAAGCAAGTGCACCCGCTCCACCATACGCTTCACCCCCTGCTCAACCCATATTCCTGTGCAGTACTGTCCTGGTGTATCTCCTTATATACCTACGTGCGAACCCTTCCTCTCCAATCGTGTAGGGCTATGGCAAGATATTGGGGTGCCATTCTCCTCCAAACCCTGATACAGTACGCAAGGTTCAAGCGGCAGCAACTTTCACAGCAGCGTCCAACACGGCAAGTACATCCACCAAAGGGGGCCCTGAGGAGAACGGAATTAGCGCGGAGTTGCAGATGAGGTTCCGATAGAGCCCCTATTACTTGATGCAGAACCACAACTCCAACCCTTAGTCCGCACCTTGATTACGCATTACCTAAGCTACCCTACTTCCCGGATCAGGAATAAAGCTCCACCACTTCAGAGAGATCCCAGCGTAACCGGGTGAGTTCACCATTCGGAACGAGTCTTAGTGGTGAGGGTCACCTGACTCCTCCATTTCCCCGGGACAAAATAGGTGCAAAATACAGCAGACCATCAGCTTGGAACCTTAAAACCAATTAGCATGGATGCCTATACGCCACGGCTTCCATTGCCAGTCCAACCCATCGACATGATCCCCGTCGAGATCTTGGCGGCGATCCTGACTTTCTCTCTACCTCCGATCCAGTATGCTCAAGCCCCGCAAAGGGGGACCTTGGCACTGGTTTGCTATCATTGGAATGCCGTGATCGAAGCAACTCCTGTCTTTTGGTCCAAAATCTCCTGCCAGGACAGCGTGGCGCAGGTTGAGAAAGCGCTCATCAAGTCGAATGGCTGTCCAATAGACCTCCACTCGGATTGCCGTACTTCGATATTTGGGGGAAATCAAACCCGTGGCGTAGAAGTCGCTTTCTTAAGCTGGTCAACTGTCACATCGAACGATGGCGACACGTTACGCTGGACGTACGTACCGAGGATACATTCCCACTCTCCGTAACTCCGGCTCCCTTATTGGAATCCCTGAATGCACTGTCGGGATGGACAGGAGAGGAGACAGAACCTCCCGTGGAAATCACGATGCTCGACGGCACTTCCGCGCCACGTCTCCGTGAAGTGTATCTTGACGGCGTGGAGATAGTAGGATGGGAAAAAGCATTCCCGCCAACACTCTCGGAATTGATAGTGAAAAACATGGATCATTGGGGCCCATCCTTGTCCGAGCTTTTCACTATCTGCATCTCATGCCCTAATATCACTATCCTGGAAGTATCCAACGTCGCGGTGGGCCTGGACCCCCGTCAAAGTTCGGCTGCAGCACCACTCCTTGAATTCCCTAGTTTGCGGAAGTTGACACTCTGCGAGCTCGGAGAAGAAGTAACCCAGAATATTCTTCAACGACTGAGGTTTCCAACAAACTGTGTAGTCAGGCTCTTTTCCGAACTGCTCACTCCGCACCCAAGCACCTCATTAACCAGCATGCTCGGTCATCACCTTGACAACTCCAACGACGTCATCGACCAGCTCACAATCTGGATCCGCGCAGAAGCGGACGTAATAAAGATTAAGGGCCCACGATGGAACATTACCTTCGAGTTGGCCGACACGGAAGCGGTCAGGGACGCTGTTCTGTGGTTCAATAGTAACGGGGTGACTAGCAGAAACGACTCTCCACAACATAGCAGGCGCAGCATTCCCGTCTCACTTGAACTCGACTATGATATTCTGGTTGATGGCTTCGACTTCCTCTCTTCCATATCGGATTTGCAATGCATAGCAAAGATCGCGTTGAACAGTGCAGACCTCACCATACTTTCTCATATCACGGTCCGGGGCTTCAAACAAAATTGGCCATTTCCTGGAGTGAGGGAACTTCACTTCAAACACCCTAGTCCTGGAATGGATCCCGTTATAAAGTTATTTCAAGAGCGGCGAGGGGAGAGGGATGAACTTGGAGCTGCCGCACCTCTACAAAAGATCAAGTTTGGAGACGAGTTCAAAACGAGTAGACCCGCGCGACCCGACTCCCTGCTCATGCTTCTGGACGCCGTAGATGAGGACACTCAAGTGTCTTGGTACGGAAAGCAGGTGTTCAGGGACTGAGGAAGAGATAAACAGAGTATTTAACTGTGAAAGTGTTACAGCGTAACTTGTGCCATACTCTGACTTGTACTGTAGGCATATCCGTATTGAATGTATCCCTATATTTAATCTTCAGCTCAAATCCGTCGCACCATGCGAGCAGACTGCCGAAAAGACGTCTAACTTGTACAGACCTCCCTTACAACTAGTAACTACTTGAACCGGAGGAGAACAGCTGAATCAGCAACAGTCCAGCTGACAGGAGGAAGATAAAACGCTGACGGCCAAAGGTGTATATCTAGGTCAATACTTGGATAGTGATACCAGCATGCATGGAATTTCCGAATCATGCTCTCTCGCCACAGCAGACATGACCCGCAATATCACACCGCAGGCTCAAACATACACACTTGTATGTAGGTACCGATGCTCCTCCGCTGCCATTCCGAATCCAATCCATAACGTTGCGGCGACGCATACACAGCCTCGGTTGTCGCGTATAATTGATAGAGTTAAGCTCAACAGGCTTCTACTAATCTCGGTGTTAGATCCGGGCTCTGAGCGCTCTATTTGTGTGGTACAGTGACCGCATGGCCAAGGTCGCGCCACCAGCTCGGTCAATACATTGAAAAGAACGGAAGAAAGCCCATGATTGGAAGAAGCAACGTGCGGCTACATCACGCAATCATTTGCACGAACGACGGCCTAGACCGAGGTATTTCTGCCCCTGTGTATTTTCTTTTCCCGTTTCCCTTCCCTCAGGATGGGACAACGATACAGTGATAAGGGAATTGTTGATGGTCAAAAATCCGACCCATCGGGATGGACGCCAATATAAGAATTACGTGACATAGGCTCACTAAAGTCGTAGCATGAGCAATGCAAACAAGGAGGTAGAGAGACAAAGCGAAGACGGAGCATGCTGTTTGGCTTACCGGTCCACTGGCTCAACCGCTTGCACCAATCGAGGTAGAACCCCCCTAATGACTCTCAGAGACACGACAATCTAGAATTTAGTGATAACAAAGAGGCATCCTAGTTTAGCTAAGTCATCGGCTGCGCACACCAATTGCGATCGGCGGCCTTGAATGTAGGCTTCTGCTTAAAACTCCGAGGCGAATCCACGTTCTGGGGATGTGATAACTACAGAAAAGACCAATTGTACATGCTATACTCGTCTAAGCTGTATGTAGTCTCGGGATCCTGGCTTCAATGGACAACTGAGACAAGCTGGGCTATAAAGTCCATCCAGGCCTCGAGGATATTCACTCTCTCATCCTCATCCAACACAAAACCTTCATCTCAGAGCTATACATACCACTCACATCCCGGTTAACTTCAGTCACACGCTATCTAGCTGGGCATGATGGATGATACAACATCCCAACCCACGGACCCGCAAGATCAGTGCCAGGCAGTAAGTTCCAACATTCATAAAATGTGCCCATAGCAGCTAAATAGATGCTTTGAAGCGAAAGATTCTCAGTGGAATGTCTAGCTACCGTATCGACCCAAGTAGGGTCAAAATTCCAGACGGCAAACCGCACGCGAAAGGCGGTCAAGGCACCATTGTTATTGGAACCGTCGTTCCCCCGGCGGAATTCGGCACATGGCTTACCGAAATCAAGGTGGCAGTGAAAAAGTTTGAATGGGATCAGGAGGATCTCGAAATATCAACCAAGTTTTTCAAGGTATGATCGCGTTTTGTTCGACTGTTACCATGCTGCTGACCCTAGTCAGTCATTTGCCCACGAGCTCAGTGTGATGGCAACGCTTTCCCACCCCAACGTAGTTAAGCTCATTGGATTCGTTGAGGACATCGAGAAAGGGGATGCATGGATTATTGTACCCTTGGAAGTAAACGGAAACGTTCGACAGTTTTTGAAGTCAGGGCATTGGGATATTCCTGAGCGTATCTCCCTGGTAAGAAAATTGAAGATATCCTAGACTTGGTAGGTTGAAGCAAAGATAAAAATAGGTCCAAGACGTCATACGCGGGGCCGAGTACTTGCACTCTAAGGAACCTCCTATCTGCCATGGTGACCTAAAGTCGGTGAGTTGGTGGTTGACCTGTTATTCAAGATGCTTTGAACCAAGCACTTTCCTCCTTAGCTCAATATATTGGTCAACTCCTCCTACAGAGCGGTAATTATTGACTTTGGGTCAGCTCGGATTAAAAGAAATGCCAATACGGCAAACTACACTGTCCCGGAACCACCTGGTCAAATACGTAACGACAATATCGCCCAAGCGTCAGCGTCTCCCGAGATTAAATTCAATCCTTCCACCATGGAGCTCACTCTGACTGATCCCGAGTTTTCACTCAACTGGATAGCTCCCGAGGTATTGCGGGGCCAGGTACAAGATTTACCAAGCGATATGTGGGCCATCGGCTGGGTTTGCTGGGAGGTGGGTCTCGTCCGCGATCGCGAAAAGATTTTCACTAGATTTTACTCATTGTGGCGTTTTGGGCTAGATCGTCACTGGCAAACTACCGTTTGAAGAACTAGATCTCCCGGGGCTCATTATCTCGCGCGTGATAACAGCAGAATTGCCAGCGATTCGAGAGAACGACCAACTATCTCACGTTTACCAGCTTTGCAGTCTCATGTCGGACTGTTGGAGGTTAAACCCAGAAGAAAGGATAAACGTCTCCAATTTTTGGAGGAAGATTCGGCTCATGGTGAGTACCTTGACATAGGACGAAACCAGTCTAAACCCGCTAAATCCGTCAGCCGTCTGCCATCCCTTCTCGCCACACCGCTGGCAGCTCAAAAATACGGTCAGCAACACTTTTGGACGAGTTGGGTACAATGTATCTCCGCCAGAATCACGTGAGGGAGGCCCAGTCCTATTTTCAGTTGGCCATTGACGTCGCGAATCAAACAAGCGACAAGCAGGTCAAGGCGAAAGCGTTGACCGGGCTAGGACACACCTATCGCGCTCTTTCGAACCATGGCCATGCCCAAAAGGCCTTCCGAGAGTCGCACGAGATACACTCTCTCATCGGCAATGATGCGGGTGCGGCGAATGCGTTAGAGGGCTTGGGAGAAAGCTATCGGGCCCTGTCAAAGTATGATGAGGCAGAGAAGGCTCTCAGGGAAGCCTTCACCATCCACTCTCGCATTGGCGACGACCTGGGCACGGCAAATGCGTTGGACGGCTTGGGATATATTTATCGTATTTGGTCGAGGCTTGACGACGCGGAGAAGGCGTTTACAACAGCCCATGAAATCCATTCTCGCACCGGCAACGATATGGGTTTGGGCAACACATTGAACGGCTTGGGAGAGATCTACTGTGCGCTGTCAAAACACGGGGAGGCTGAGAAGGCTTTCAAGGACGCCCGCAAGATCCACTCTCTCATTGGAAACGACCTAGGTGCGGCGAATGCGCTTTATGGTCTGGGACAGAGCTACCGCGCTCTGTCGATGGATGGTGAAGCAGAAAAGGCACTTCTCGAAGCCATTCGGCTTCACTCTGCCATAGGAAATGACCTAGGTGAAGCCAACGCTTGGGACGGCCTTGGGGAGATATACCGCGTCCAAGCAAAGCACTCTGAAGCCGAAAAGGCTTTCAAAAGTGCTCGCAGGCTGTATTCCCGCGTTGGCGATACCATGGGGGAGGCAAATGCGTTGTGTGGCCTGGGACAGATCTATCGCGCTCAATCAAAGTACGAAGAAGCTGAGGGGGCTTTGGGAGACGCCCTCGACATCCATTCTCAGATACGGAACGACTTAGGTTCAGCCAATGCATGGAAGGGCCTGGGAGAGGTCTATAGCGCTCAATCAAAGTATGGAGACGCGGAGAAGGCTTTCAGGGAGGCGCACGAGATGTATTCTCGTATCGGCAATGCGGTGGGGGAAGGGAATGCGTTGTGGGGTCTGGGACAGATCTACAGCGCTCAGTCGAGGATTGGTGAAGCGGAGAAGGCTTTCAAAGACGCTCTGAAGATCCATTCCAGTGCTGACCACCGCCTAGGGACCGGAAATGCCCTTCGCAGCCTCGGAATGCTCTACAACGGTCAGCGCCAATATACGAAAGCAAAGGAGGCGTATCATCAGGCCATTACGGCTTACGATCTCGCGGAAAATCGTGATAGTAGGGCGAGAACGCTACTAGCCCTCGGAGAAACCCATTATGCTCAAGCCGAGTACAATGAAGCCAGGGATTCGATTGAGGAAGCCCTGGCGATCTGGATCAGCCTTTCAAATAATGAGGCTCAAGCGGTCGCTTTATTTTTTTTGTCGCGAATCTTTGGATCTCAGTCAAAATACGATACACAAGTGGCGGTGCTACGTCAGGCTGAGGATGCATTCGCTCGGGTTGGCGACCATAAACTTCGCGATCGGATGCGTGATCGGCGGGTCATAGCGTCCCGCATATTGTCATGCCTTCAAGCACAGCTCGAATTCTCCCTTAATAACAATGCACGTGGCGAAGCGACTCAGCTTTGCAACCTTGGAGGGCTGTTCAGTCTTCAAGGACAGCACGAGAAGGCAGAGGAGCATTTCGTCCGAGCAAGTGTAACATTTGCTAGTATCTCCGACCACGGCGGTGAAGCAAGGGCCCTGGACGGATTGATGGGGTTACATGTTATGCGGGGGAAATTCGCCGAGGCCAAGGCAGTATGCCAGAATGCACGAGAAATATACACGCGAATGGGCATGCCAATGAGCGAATTATGTGCGATGACCTGGGGACTTTTCCAAAGTTGAGGGAACCCGATGATAATGGGAGGGGTGCCGGAGGCTAAGGAGTCTTTGGCTAATTGGGCAGACGATTTGAGGGAAGTTGACAAACGAGGTGAAGACCGAAGCCATGCCTTTCCCTAACGTGTCTGTTCTTTTATGCTTGAACCCAAACTATCTTATTAGTCTGTTGTGGAGGGTGGTTCTCGAACGTACCATTAGGAGTGTCTTGGTGAAAGCGGCGCCGGATTTAACGACGAACGCGGTACTTCGGGTATTCTGCCTGGAAGCTTCAAGAGAGCATAGAGTTCTCATGGAGAGCGGAAGAGAGAGATTTAGAGCGAATTAAGTTCCGCAGACGCTAAGATGCATTCCGGGGGAGTATACAACTTACTCCCTCCAACCAAGGCTCCAGGCTCTACCGGTTATTTACCGCTCCTGAAACACAGCAATCCCAAAATCCACATCCGGCAGCAGGAATTGCAACACGCCAAGAAGTCGCTCACAAAGCGGAATGAGCGACGGGCAGAAGTCTTTGCAGGGTGTTGCGGCAAAGCATCGCGGGAGACCTCACCCAGGAGGCCTTAGCTGAGCACGTATTGCCAAAGTCCCCCAACCTAAGTGGAGACACTCCCGAGACGCACAAGTTATATTCGAAACTTCACTAGAAGCCGAGGGGCGCGAGGCGATGTGGAATGGATCACGCTTCCTTTTCAACGGGTCTAGATGAAAAAGTAGGGATAGTTCTTGTATGTGTCCATGTTAACGGCCTGGTAAGAAAACAAGGGAGAGAATTAAAATAAATATGCTCTGTATTTGAGTTGAAGGGATTATTAGAAGGCACAAGTTGGGAGACGTGTCTGCAGTTGTTGATCGAGCGGTTGCGTTGGTTACTCCATAAAACAAATTGGATCGGTGTTTTCCCCAGGGGCAATTAAGTTGTCGGTGTTTATTGGTTCAGGCGCTCCAGGATAAGTTGTTGGGAGAAGGATAGCAAAGGTGAGGTAGGAGGTGTGGCCTCGTTGCTCTGGGAAGGGCTTTCCAAGACTGGCTCGTTCGATAACGGCTTTCTCAGAAACCTGTCGAGGTGGTCGTTAGTTTGCAATCTGCGGACTTGGGAAGGTGACCTACCATCTCCAGAGTAAGCGGAGAAGGACCATCAGGTTTAGGTTTCTTGGTATGTGGTCCGGCTTCGGAGTCGTCTTCTTGTGGGGTGTTCGACTGACCGTTTGCTTCACGGTCTTCGCCTGCTTTGCGCTTCTGTCCATGAGGATGTTCTGACTCCCCGAAAATATCCATCTCCTGCCCACCCATCTCGGCGGCCTTTTTCCTGCCCTTTTCCTTCGCTCGCATGGCACTCTCCTCAATTTGCTTGACCCTTCTGGCCTCTCGTTTCACATCAGCGTCCTTCAGCTTCTCAGCGACCGTCCCGACAGACTTCAAAGGAGGGTAGCTTCCAACGTCGATTGTTCGTAAGAGGGTTTCATACATAGTTATGCTGGTGAAACCCGAATCGTTGAGGGCTGAAACGGTTCGGAGAACTTGCTCGGCGCAGGGACTGAAGCAGCATATGCGCGTAGATTGCGTTTTCTAACCGAAACAGAAGCGAAAGCGTGGATGAGCTGAAAGGAGCCTTGATACGTGAAGGAGTGGTACGACACCTTTAGAGCCAGTTTGGCGGCTGGGATGGCTTCCCATGGCGCGGGAAGGTCGAGGAACACTACCGCAACAGATTTGCCCTAGTCAGAAAATTTTTCCTTTGCAGGATGTCGTCGACCACGAACCTGCATCTACCACATCCTCCAAGTCAAACCCCGCCTTGCAGACGTTCCGATGAGAAACGGTAACGTATTCGGACATTCCGTGTTGCGCGAATTCTTCCCTTTCAGGGTAGGAAACGAGTGCGGTCGGTAATTATCAGTGGTGGCTACGACTAGGCAAATGACGTATGAACATACTGAGCGGTTTGACACCTTGTATCGTGGAACTCGAAGGAGTGTAATTTACCCGATTTCCCGATTGTTCTTGCCACGGAGTGGGAGAAGGATCCTGAACCGGTGCCTATGGACAGGTTTATAGGTTGGGATTGAACGAGATATACGGAAATTCATTGTTTTTACCTGATTCGATAACAACACTCCCTGGTCTGATGCCAAGCCAACTTACAACGAAGGCAATGTCCGCAACGTACAGGATCTGAGTACGATGGGGAAGTGCTAATGTCCAGAGTTCAGGCGTCGGGCGGAGAACGTATATAAAACCCTTTCCGTTTCGAGAGCCGATCTTTGAACCAAATGGTTTCCCGATGAGGTCAGTATGCCGGTAGGCCCCAAATCGACCGTTGAGCTCTTCGCCTGGTGTAATCGTAATGGCTTTCAATGACTCTCGGGTCTATCATAACAGTCCATCCATGATAAATTCTACATCTATATTGCTTGAATAACTTACAAACCAAACGATGACTACGTCCCCGGCAGCAATTTCCCGAGCCTGGCTGAACATCGACCCTGAGTTTGACGAACGGAACCGGGATATGTCGGATATGGACAATCGACGAAAAAGATTCGACTTAGATTTAGTTGGGCAAGCCCGGAGAGGGCACGTTATGATAAGATACTGAGAGGGGCAAGCGCCGAGTGGTAGGCGGAGGTGGGATTCGGTGTAGGGTGAACATGGTCTCACGGTTGAGATCCACCAGCTCCCGGACAACCTTTCAAAGTTCATCCCTGATCTGGCCGTTACGTCTTGTTAGCTATGTCGTCTTCGCCTCCGCCTCCGCCACTTGGAACTGGTCCCCCTACTGACGAAGAGATTGAATATTACTACACTCCTATGTTCAGCTGGGATAAGGTCAAGGATCAAGTGGGTGCGTTCTTCGCTAAAGTCTAATTCCCAAGCATCCAGCTGCCGGCAGGTGTTACTGAGAAGGCATCTATATCTTGATACAGACTCTGGGTGAAGATTTAGCCTTTTTATACTTGAGTACTCCGCTCACCAAGAGGCTTCCAGCGACCTGGGAAATCTGAAGCGGCATCCTGCAATGCAGATCCGCTACGACAAGTGGATTGCAGAAACAGCGGCGGTGCACGGAACTATCAGTGAGTCAATCCGTTTTCATTATAACCGCGCTTTATTTCCTGAAGCGAAATCCGCTTAGTTGCATACCTTGTCAACGTTCGTCTGGGTTGGGGCCCCACCGAAACCCGTCCAGCCACACCGGCCTCTCACGCCAACCCGACTTACACCGACGTTGAGGGACACACCGATTCAAAAACTCTCGGACTGCCTACACCTCCCTCTACCAGACCTTTGACTCCATCCCTCAACCCACCAGAATACTTCACCGCCGACATCGATCCCAAGTTCGTTAAGATCCTCCCAAACGATTGGCCTTATTCCAGTGAGACGACAATCTCGTATAACCAACTCAGACGTGCATTGCTGATGTTGCAACCTCGTTAGTTCCCACTAGTGTGAAGCACTTCGTCTTCTGGACCCGGGTTCCAATTATCCATCCAGCAATCGTTTCGCCAAAAATATGGAAACGAATTGAGAAGGATGGCCTTTGGGGCTTTACTGGAAGTGATAGAGTTGCAGAACCCAGGAAACTTCCTGGAGAAGAAGACAGCGAGGAGACCTTCCAACTAGTTTGGGACGCACACAAGGAGACTCACAAGTTCGTGCTCGACAACTGGCCTGAGGATCTATGGGAGGTTGCTTGGTTCGTGAATCCACCAGTAAGTCTAATCTGAGGGACGAGTTTACTACCGTACCGACACGACTCTGGTGTGTACCAGCGCCTGCAAAGCATCCCTGGCCTCGCTCACGGCCACGTCTTCGCGCGCAAGAAGTAAAGACATGGTATACACAATGTACGAATTCGGAATAAGCTCATCGTATCTGACGGGTTCCAAATTATAGACATACTCAAGATTCTTTCTTAATCGCCGGGACAGAACGACATTAACCGGCTCCGGGAAAGCTGATCGCATCGGATTGGCCTTTTGGTCTTGCAACTATTTTAACCGCTGGGTCAGAGTAGCTATTGATCGGTATTCGAATGAAGTCGACGATGAATGTGTGTTAGCAGAGAAATGCGTCATCAGCCACACGCAGTTCCAAGATAGATTAATTTCTCTCTTTGCAAGTAAGAACAAGTTAAGACGGCCTAACGTCGTAATCAGACGTTCACAAGACTTTAGCCTATAGCTACAGCTGTGGATATGCGCTTTCCGCCCCACAACACCTCGGCGTCGTCGTCTAAGACCGCCATGACTCGTCCGAGAAGGTCTTCGGCTACGTTAGATGATATGCAGTCGAGCTTCAACTCTTGTAAATTAGCAAGCTCAACGACGGTAGGGGTGTTTGCTCGATCATCCAGCCGGTCATCCACCCGAATGTCAACGTTACAAAGGTGAAGGATGGTGAGACTCGGACATGCAACAAGAAAGGAGAGTACTTGGATCAACCTCGGAGCGAAATTTGGAATATCGTAGATAGCTAGGTTTGAGAGACTTGGAGGGAATGAAATGTTCGGACTTGGGAGTCCAATGAAATCCAGCACTACTTCATGGAGATACGGTGCATTCTGTTTCTGCAGCAGTTGAAGGAATTCGTAATGGAGTGGGCCGCCAACGTCTGAGTATAGCTCGAGTGATTTTAATGACGGTAAGGGCCTTTTCAGAACCATTGGAGCATGCGGCTTATCACAGGAGATTTGCAGTGCCACATGTCTCCATCGGTCCGAGTACCTGATGAGGCCTTGCATGAACTGGCAGCAGATGCCATCACAGTGGCCAATTATCCAACCTTCTTCAGCGATGCGTGCTCCGTTTACGTCAATTAGAAGATTGGAGGTTGGGTCCGCGATGGAGATCCGAGACCAAAGGATCGGAGTGGACTCGATAATAGAGTTCCAGAAGCGGCACACAAGCGCGAGAGCCCTTTTTTGCGGTGCTTGAGCATGATTTGTCGCAGGTAGTGAGAGCAGGAATATTTCCACCAAAAGCTCCAGGGGTAGGAACACCGTGTGTAGGGAAGTTGCGAATGAGGAAAACGTGACGGAAGTAGAGGCGTTCATGTCCATTTGTAGTACGAGTTCCTCGATAGTTTTCTTGGGGGCCTTATGGTGGAGGTGGGGAGCAACCAAGGAAAAGCCCGAGGGAGTGCGGTGGTGGTGAAAGGGAGTGGCGTCACTGGCACGGATGGAGCAATGATGCTTGGGGTTACGCACCTGGATAGCTTTGTATCGAGAGTGAGCTTCGAGAGTGGTTCGTCTCGAGCGAAGGAATTGCTGGCCAGGTCGTGAGCGTTCGGCGTAAAACCCGCGCCGTCCGTTTTGGTCCAACGTTAACCCCGCTGTTAGCTCGGTCCGTGGATCCAGAGACTGCATGAGCTCTAGCATTTGAATCATTGCTAGCTTCAGCATAAAATCTCTCTAGACTTGCTAACCTCAAGTATTAGGACAGCTTGAGGGCTTATCACTTATGACCTGTACCATTTCTCTGCTTCTTTGACGCTAGCCGAAGATAGATACTGTCGACGGGGTTCGGATCACGGTTAGGCCAATTTTGAAATGGGAGGGTCCCTTCAGATCCTTAGGAACTGGAGGAGCATCCTTGTGAGACCGTTCTCAATATTTGTTGGCTCTGACACAGGCAAAAAACAATATAAAATTTACAGCTCGGGTACGAAATACAAGGTAGAAAAATAATCTGAGAAATGAGTCTATTACTGAACGTCAAAGTTCGGAGCTTCGTTCGAAGAACTGCTTCAAAGTACCGGACAACACCTCTGGCAATGCCTCAACGTTGCGCAGCACCACGTAGTATTCGAAGGGGAAGGTATCAAGATAACGCTCCATCATGAGTTCCATTCGGCCGTTGATATTCTTGTAGGAGACTTGGTTCATCGACAGGATTGAGTTCTGACTGGGGTTGTGGGCGGCCGCAGAAGTCGAGGCGGTGGAGCGATGGAGGGAATCGACGATGACGAAGACGATCATGATGCGTTGTTCCTCGGCCTTCCTTAGCAGAGCCCGTAGCCGTTCATGGTCCTGACATATGCCATCGGAGATGATAATTTCAAGTTGCCATAACTCCGCAGCAGAGCTTGACGACATGCTCTTCTTTTCTCTTGCTTCCGTTAAGACCTTGATAGAGGTCTCAATGAGCGAGAACACGTTCGTCGCGGTTTGATCAAATCCGAAGGCTCCCAAGACTTTCGCGCCTTCTGCATCTGAGAACGGAGCACCGTCGAATCCATGGAGAACTTCGACCGCCTTGCCGAACCGAACGACGCCAACATCCCCAACCTCCAGCCGACTGAGCGCCTTCGTGACAAGTGCCAAAGTCTCGTAAGCCAGATGAACGGAATGCCCTTCGGACATGGATTTGGAATCGTCCAACGCCACAAGCACCTGGTACTCCCGTTGACTGGGACGGGTTCGCCGAAGCCAGATCTTGTCCTTTGTGAACTCGCTTGCGATGTAAGGAATGATCTTCTTCATGTTCAGTCGCTTCCCGGTTCGATAGTCTCCCTTTAGGCGCGTCGCTCGAGTCGGTTCCAGGATCAGGCGGAGCTGTTCGCAGAGATGCGAGGAAAGATCTTGAGTGAGGGACGAGTACAGACGCCACAGTTCATCAGCCCCTTGTTGAGGTTGGCCGTTGTCCATCCAGCTGCGAAGGGCAAGTTCCACTTCGTCGGACTCGAGCGTCTTGGGTTCCTCTTCTTGCTCGACTTTGGAAGGCTTCGTGTCGTCTTCCTGGCTTTCATCCACAGGCCGAGCAGATGGATCCCCGCGGATCTGTTCTTCGGTTAATGCGGCCTCCATGTTTGCGTCGTCTGCCTCCGACTTGGGAAGAGAAAGCAGCTGGTCTGGAGCGGCGAGCCGTGTTGGTCTTTCCTCTTCACCCATTTTCACATCGTCCATATCTGGCAGAGGAGCTAGTTGTGGAGACTTGTTCTCCTCAGAGATCTTGAGGTCGCGCAGACGCGTGGCCTGGTCCTCGGGGTTCGAAGGCCCAAGGGCTTGCATGTCTTCATCGGTATCGGTGTCCTGCAGATATTCCACTTGGGCATTGTCATCCTCTTGAAGCTTTGGGTCAGCCCCTGTTTGACGCTCGGTGGAAGTAGGCTCGAGAATCTCTTGGAAGCGTCTCCGGATGTCTTTGAGTGCATTTCCGAGGTTCCGAATGGGGTTTGGCATCTCGTTCACTTCATCCTCCTCGCGGGACCCTTGACCTTGGTCTTGGGTGCGTCCAGTAGCCTCTTCGTTATTCGGTTTATCGACATCTTTGCTGAGTCTATGTGGTGGTGAAAATCAGTGAACTCGTCGGATGAAAGCAGCGTCATTGGTCAGACTTACTCCTTCCTTTCGGTGGATGTTTCTCCTTCGACCATGTCGGCCTCCTCCTCGGGATTGTCCGAAGACTTTTCCCCTTGCTCTTGGCGAGCACCTCCGTTCGGGGCGGCCCCTTGTTCCTTCTCTTCCGCCGATACGGTTGCATCTCCGGCAGCATTTCGATCTGCGTCCGGCCGTGATGCTTGTGGGACCTCATGCGCGTCATCTGCTTCCGCCTCTCCGCCCTTGTTCTCTTCTTGTGCCTCCTTCTGCTCGCCGTCCTCACCCTCGGCATTTTCATCACCCATCTCCGACGCCCGATCCTGCTGCTGCCCGTCATCGATGTTTTCTTCATCCCCTTCCAAGTCCCCGAGGTCATCTTCCATGTCCATGTCGTCGCTTTTCCCATCTTCGCCACCAATTTCCATGTCCTCGGGCAGGTCTAGAATGTCACCTTGCGGCACGTGCTCGTCCATCTTCGCGCCCATATCAGGAACAGGAGCGTCGAGATCCGGACCGTCCTCTTGCTCCTCGGCTTGGTTGTCTGCCTCCATTTCGTCAGGGCCGTTTTCGTTTTGTGCACCTTCCTGGTCCTTGCCATCGGGTTGCGGACGACGATCGTCTTCACGAGCTACGGTTTCCGATTGACCGTCGGAGGGATTCTGTGGGGCTTGATCGGCACCTTGGTTTAGGTCATCCTTCTCGTCTGGTCCACCTTTCTCGCCCCAGAGCTTTTCGTCAACGGCATTGGGGTCCAAGGGATCGAGGTTACCGACTTGATCTTCGGGACTTTGCTCTTCTCCGTCTTCCTCCTCGCCATCCTGCTCTTGGCCTTTGTCATCCACATCTTGCATCTCGCCACCAAAATCGTCCTTCATCTCAATGGCTTTGTCGTCTTCCTCCTCCTCTTCTCGTTGCTCCTGGGGTTCATCTTCCTCACCGCGCAGTCCCTCCACTTGGCTTTCGTCCTCAATTTGCTCGCTGACGTTCTCCTTGCCTTGTCCGGAACCAAGTCCAGTTCCCTCCTCCAACTTCCCAGTTCCCTCTGCGTCCTTCCCTTCCGACTCATCTGCGTCTTGAGGCTTGCAGAACCCTTTGTCTGCTATCGTGCGGAGGGTGGAACAGAGGATGTAGGTCAATTTGTACAGCGACTTGGACCATCGGCTGAGTTCGGTCAAATAGCCTTCCATGACGACGGCGTACTGTTTCAGGTAAGGACCGACCTCTGAGGCTGGTGAAATTCCTCCCCCGCTCGAAGCCATGGACAAGAGGAGCTCGTCCAGAAGCGAAAGAACCGTAGCTCCTTGAAGCAATTCTCCAGTCCTCCGCAAAGAGCGGTCTTGCTGCCGAATGTAATCCTCTGCAGGTTCCTGGCCAGTCGCATCCGCATGTGCGAGGATATTTTGCATGATGACCAGGATCGCGTTGGTAACTCGGGATTCGGCTTGCAGGCCATTGGTTTCTACCGGATCCGTAGTGGCAAGGGACCATGAACCGCACAGCGGACGTAGCCAGTTTACCACACTAAGGAACATGTGGTTCCAACGGGGTGATTCGGCGCTCCAACCTTCAATGGTACGGCAAGCGTGAAGGACTCTAGACGAGGCCTGATTTAGCTGTTCCGCTTCGCCTGAATAAAGATGGGTTAGAATGAGAGCTTTTTTGCAGAGAATAGAATTCATACCTGACGCGATGAAAGGCGTTTGCGTAAGGTTCACCAACTTTCGAATCTCGGACACGTCGTCCAAGCTGGAATTTAAATCGGCTCTTAACTGAGAATAATTGTCGGGTAGGGTCGGAGTAGCGTTTGGGGTGCTGTCAGATGGGATGAGAGCTGAGGTGCGTTCTTCGAGTTGGGCTAGAGCAGTCGTCAAGCGGAGGATTGTAGCGTGTAGATCTTCGATTTGGGTCGCTCCATTTTCGCTGACTGCGATCAACTGCGAAGCAAGGGGTAGAGTCGAAATAACTGTAATTCGGTCCATCGTTTTTTGCACGCGTTCGAACATGCTGAAAGAAGAACAGAGGCTGTAAACCACGTCAGCAGTTTATTATTAGAGACTAGGGTGTCTATTCTCACCGGTTGCGTGAAGCCAAAGCCGCAGCAAATGAAGATTCGACGAAAGCGATAGCCCGCTGAAGATCACGGGTACCAATGTCGGAATGATGGTTATTCAGGGTTTGGCGAACTTGAGGGAGCAGGTGGAGCAGGCGGTGGTAATACTTCTCGGCTTTCAAGAGGTCGCTGGATCCTTCAAATGCCGTGGTTGGGGAACCACAGAGGGGAGGTAGTTCCATCAATGCCGGCCGATTGTGCTGGAAGGCGAGGACTTCGGGCTTCAGGTTCGGCGGTAGGCCAGCATCCCGTAGGTCTTTCATAACATCTGCGACAGCCTTCCTCTTCCGGGCAGAGAGTGCCTTTACCGCTTTAGAAACCACGTCTTTATCTCCGTTGGGGAGTTGCGTTGAGGCCAAAGAATGGGCGGTTTCCAGGACTCCGACCGCCATCTCGTCCACCCTCGTCCAAACAGCGGATGACACAAAAGGATAGAGCTTTCGTTGAACGACCTCGACAAGTGTCTTCACTTTGATCGGCAGGTTCTCCTTTCCGGTAGCGTTTAGTGGGGATTCCATGCTCGAGGGCTCGGGACTGGATGCTTCATTCTGGGTGGTAGCCTCGAAAAGAAGCGAAGAGATGACTGGCTCCACCGGTTGCTGAAGGATATCTCTGAATTTTCGGATGCTTCGATGCAGGTGTCGGTGGGTTCTTTCCGCGCTGGCTTTGAGTGCATGGACGTTGACATCCCGCCAACTTGCCAATTTAATGAAGTCTTTGAGTTCGGCATCCAGTTTTTCCTTCTCTTTGGTCATTCGCCCCACGAGTTCAGGCTCGAACTGCTTCCAGTATTCGTGCGTTGAACGGAGAAGCGTTGCAACACGTTTGAGAGTCGAGCCCGTTTTGTTGTCACTCAATGGGATGACTCTGTGGGTGAAGTTGGCGAAGGTGGACAGAAGGAGAAGGCGAGGCGAATATTGGCCCAAAGGAGTTCCCAGCATGTATTGGTCGAGAAGCGGCGAGAGACCTCGGATGTGTTGGTCGACCGCATCGGCTTCCGGGGATTTCGCTGCCGCGATGCTTCCATGAACGGCCGCTTCATACAGCCTGAACCACCAAACATCGATTGCAGACGCAAACGTTGATGCCTGAACCTCCAGCAAACGACTCCAACAGGAGAGCTCGAGCCTCCTCCATTCCACGATCTGTGCGGTGATCCCCTGCTGTTGGGCTTTTAAGCTATTGCCCTTGTGAGCGTAGCGTTCCCAGTCTTCGGTCTGCAACAACAGCCTTTCGAGAGCTGAGAGAACCTTCGCAACCGGCGAATCCATCGGGTTATCGATAATGTCTTCCGCGCGATCCTTCAGATGCCTGAGCACGAGTTGTTCTGGCCATTCGGCTAACAGGTCATCCACCCTCTTGATAAAGTCTTCCAGGAGCACGATGACCTTGCGAGTCTCGGGAACATTCGAGTCGTGGTAGAAGTCGAAAGTTTGGGTGTCGTTGAGATTGGCATTTTGGATGAAGTGAAGGCGATCTTGAAGCATTTGAAGTCGTGCACAAACAGTGTCCTCGTCAATCCGGTGCGTTCCTCCCAAATCCTCGAGCAGAGCTGCTGCCGAGGCAACGACATCTCGCGAATCCACGTTGGCCAGGTTATGGAAACCCGCTTCCGAGAACAGCTCTTGGTGCAGTTCAAAGAGCGTTCGATAGACCTTGGGGCTTAAGAAACGGGGTCCTCGTGGAATTGGCTGCGTATCGGGGGACTCCTGGACCTCGTCCGTGAACTTAGGGAACAGTTGATTGAATTCCCGCTCCTCCAACTCCTCGTCGGATAGTTGCACTTGATCTTGCTTCCTTTGACGATATAGGCTGATACCTTCCTGCGCCTCTTTTCGTTCAGCTTCCTGGTCGTCCAACCATAGGCGGAGAAGTTGGTCGTATCTTTCGGCAATGACCGCCAAGTGGGATGACGTGAAAAGACCTGCCGCTCGATCTTGGGCAGCTAAGCGCAAGGTGTGGATGAGTAGGTCGACACGCGTTGTGGTGCTGGTGGTCCGCCGGACGACTTCCTCGAGGTCGATGGTCTTGAGAGAAGGGAATGCCGTCGCTGGAGGGCAAGATAGCATTGCCGAGATGAATTCGGGTGACTGATTTTCAATCCCTCCAACTTCGAGAAGAGTTCGAACACCGAAACGTATCAATTCGACTGCTTGAGCGAAAGGGGTGGCTATATCACTAAGGTCCGAGTATGTGGACTCGAGCCGTTGCAGAAATCCATGAACCGATCCTTGGAAAGTTGCTTCCCTCTGCCGTGCACTGCTCGATGAGGCCTCGATGCAAGCGACTAATTCCTCCATTCGATTTCGGTCGACGATATCCTGGCAGCACCGATGTAGCTCCGTGAAAAGGGCGTGCAGCCTCTTGAGGTCCGGCTCACGTCCAATGTTGTCGGCGCCGATTCCATCCAGTCGTTCTCGGACGGCTCGCAGTCGCTCCTCCAGTTCCAGGGTTGTTAGGTTGGAGACGTTTCCACTTGCCAGGTACTCGGCGCGACTATTTACTACAATTCTGGCTTTCAGCATGCGCTCTTCTCGTTCCCAAAAGTCTCTGGCGCAGCGTTGGGCGACGATCGGATCAAGTGGGGCGTCGGGGACATACAGGGCCAATGTGGCTAGTCCGAGCGACACGAATCCTTTGGCCACTCGAGAAGCCAGGTTGGGGAATGGGGCTAAATTTTCCAGAGCTGAACGGAGCATTTGATCGTAAACGTCGACGAGGGCTGGGTTGCGGCTGGAGGTTATGGACGTTGAAAAGCCTTGCGGTCGGGACCACGGTCTACCCTCTAGGACTGCGGACGACCACTGGAGCAGATCCTGCTGAATTTGAGCGAAGGCACCTTCGCCATACGACGATGCAAAGGTCTCGAAGAACTAAGAAGGTTGTTAGTAGCTGATCAAAGGCGAGTCAGGATTATACATACAAGCCCAACTTGTTCTAACAACATTCCTGCTAGTAGTCGATCTTGTCTAATGACTGGCTCCTCGAGCTCCATTCTTGCAAGGGATGTTATTCTGTGGAGTCGTTTTTCGTAATCAGGAAGCTTAGCGAAACTGTCGGTGGCTGATGTTCTGGATAAATAACCCATTAGCGATGGTGGTTCAGATAGGGAAAGGCTCCCTTACAACTCGAAGAACGTTAACTGGAGTAGGGAGGGTCTAAGGAGCAGTCCTGGCCCGGAAAGCGACTGCAAAAACTTCTCAGCTCGCTGTCGTACCCCTACTGCCTATTACACACCTTTCCATCATTTTGCGCAGCTGACCAGAGCGACTTGCACCAGCTCGCCCACATCGCTGCCCTGACACCTATGGGAACTGCAAATCAACGTACGTTTTGAGTTTTACTCAATTTACAGGCATGGGTTAACTCCTACCGCTTGACCCAGATCCAGTGGTCCAAATCGCGTGTTTAAGAGACGTCAGGCGAAGAAGAGGGTAAGAGGGGGCTTCTATTGCGATTCGTGCTAGCTTCTCGAGGGCGTGGACCTGTGACCGCTAACGGTCAGTGCATCGAGCTGGAGGAAATCAAGTAGATATTCCCACGGTTTTCAAATCCCGTAAAAAGGCTGCGAGAACGCGAGACTCCATGATGGCGATGTAAATGTTTTCTGAGGATGATGAAGCGAGCTGCACCTCTGCCGATTCCTAGAAGTGATGTGGAGGTGAAACTTTAGATCCACTAATGTACGCAAGCGACCTTACCTGGGTCGAGGAGTTTAACATCTCTTCCACTTGCGTTGCAGAGGCTGCGGCATTACCATCAAGAGTAGCCACAGCCATGAGATCGAACGCTGTCAAATATGGGTCTATGGGATCAGAAAAGGTCCTAAGTGGGGAAGAACCACAAAAACCGCACCCAGTCGCCGCCGTTCCTGGTTGCATGACAGGGCCAATTTATCCAACGCTTGAAGATCTGTGGCCAGTTGTCGCGGCAAGACCTTGCGCAATCTGGATCTCCATATCAGGCCCATTCCGTGACCCCTAGTCGTGGCAGTAGTGGCTTGGAGTTGTTCAGCCCGAGCAAAGACTTCATCGAGCAATGTAGAGGCACTTGGCCGAATCTCGCTAAACCAGTTAGCAATCGTTTGAACGGCTGAGTAGTCAAGTTCGCGACTTTGTGTAACCGAGGCGAGTTGCTGTGCGAAAGCGAGCATAGAGTTGGTAGTGCGAAGAACCTTGAACGAAATGTCAGACTTAAATCCGCACAAAGGAGCAACTGCGACTGACCACGGCAACGTCTTGATCAACGCGCGCTTCTAGACCACTGAGAACCACCGCACTGACGTCCTGGATAACTTTAATCAAGGGATAGATTTGTGCCAACCCTTTGGCTGCCTCAGTGTGAGATAGTTTGCCGACGAATATGGCATAGGAGCGCTCAAGGGCGGAGCGCGGGGTTCCAGGATTGTTGAAGGCGGTCGAGCCCGAATTGCCAACTTGTCGGAGTAAGCACTCCACTGCGTCCATAATAATCGTAGTCCCGAACGCAAACCCATCACCGATTGCTGCAGTAAGATCCGTGTTCAAAATGAGGTCTATTGGCTACGGTAGTTTACATTCAGCTCAGCCCGGAACCACCCTACTAGGTGCTTAGGAGGTCAAAATAAAAGCGTCAGTACTGACCTGCGACAAGAGAAAATCTGAAGGGACTCCCCGTCTTTGTGCAATTTGCCCTTTCAGGCACGCCGAGACCTTTATCACTGCCTTCACCATTCCATGGCTTGCATCTGGTAGAGTTAGGGGTATTCTCTGTGATTCTTGGTTAGCCAAAAGCTGCAACAGACGCTGGGTGACGGGAAGTTGATCGACAGTGCTTGACCGGAGGGCGTATTCAAGAAGGCTTCTTCGTTCATGTTCATAGTCGAGGGGAGCTTGATCCGCCAATCGTTGAATACGGTAAAGATGCTTGATGCTGTAGTCTTCAATAAAAGAACTGGGACGGAAGGAGGGCAGGGAGAGACGAGCCCGCGCAAGTAAAGCAGCCGCATCTTCAATGTCGTCCAGGGCGTCAACAGTAATTTCAATGCCTCGATTGCGCATAGCACGGGACAACTCTCCGTGTTGGGGGTCCATTACCATGAACAACCTGAAATCGGAATGAGGTATTAATACTTGAACCTCACCGTTGACGAGTCCTCGCTCGCTCAGGACGAGAGATCCATTGGTTTCACACAGAGAGTTTAGGCGATCAAGCACGGAGGGATTGCAGAGATTGGCGTTGTCTAAAAGCAGCCACTGGCCTTGCTTGATGGCCGTAACTAGAGGTCCATCGATCCAACCGAAATGCGCTTGAAGAGAATTGCCAGAGTCGGAGGTATGATTAGGGAGTTGTTCAAAGCTTCCAAGCAAGTCGCCGGTATCGACCGCTGGGTGCATGGAGAATTCTTGCAGATTGACCCCTGAAATGCTTGCAAAAAGTCGAACCAGACTGGTTTTACCCGACTGCTTCTTTCCTGAAATGATGACCAAGGAGCCTTGACGAACTGCATCAGACATTGCTTCTAGGCTTGAGGCGTGCTTGCGGAGTGGGTGCAGAGTGCGGGGACTTGAAACTCTTGGCAGTCGTTCAGAGATTGTGTGGCCGACCTGGAAATAACGAGGGGTCACGGATACGGCAGGATGCCTTGGCATTTCATCGGTGACATTGAACGTTTCTGCGTAAAGTTGCCAAGCTCGGAGTCGATCTGCCCCGTTCCGGAACCGCCGGAGGTAGACGGAGCTGATGAATTCCACCGGGGAAGGTGGCTGAGTAGAGCCGTGCATCAACGACAGCCAACGGAGTAGGTCTCTGAGGTTGAACTCCCAAGGGCTACCTTCACGTCCAAACGATCTCCGTACCATGATTTCCTCGTGAAGTCGAGCGTTGAAAGTGATCATGCGGTTTAATGCGTCGCTTGGGTATGCAGGGAAAAGGTGGGCGCATATCAAGTGGTAGTCGGATGGCGAAAGTTCTCGAACATAGACTTTGGTGAAGCGGTTAAGGAAGGATTTGGGAAGTCCTTTCCGGCCTCCGCCTTGATGTAAGGGGTTCTGGGCGGCAAATATGCGGAAGTTGGGGTGACGAGTAAATGATCGTCCAAGTTCGGGGATGTACACCGTCCCGCGATGGTCCAAGATAGCATTGAGACCCTCAAGGACCGCCTGAGGCGCCAGGTTCATCTCGTCAAGCAGGACCCAATCGCCCTCCTGGAGAGCGCGAAGGAACGCTGCGTCCTTCCACACGAATTCTCCCGACTTTCCGCCTTCGACTGGTAGGTCTGAACCATACAAGTCCATCAAATCTGTTTGGTCGGAGAGATTGATGCGACGTAGTCGATGGCCGGTGAAGTTGGCCAGAGCGGCAATAAGACTAGACTTGCCAACGCCGGGACTACCTTCCAGGAGGATAGGCTTCCGGACTTGACAGGCACGAAGAACCCGAGCCGCGTTATCCTGAGTCGTTGGTGCGGTGATGTTGAAACCAACAGTGGGAACTTCGTACGGACCCATCAAGATACCAAACTGCTTGATGCGGAAGAGGCCAGCTGTCGCGTTTCCGGGGTGCATTTGGGTGGGGGTGGGAGAGACCAGGTCGTTCAACTTTGACAAGGCCTCGCGCTCAAGCTCTGCCAGTGCCACTGGTGTGAATGTGGCAGTCTGGGGGAGAGAAGCCAGGCCGTCAAGAAGAGTCATGTGCGCCGCATGGTGCTAGAACGATGCCAGTGCTTAGAATAAAGTCTTATGGCTCAATGGGGGACAACTTACAAACAATTCTCCGGGGGAGATGGAGGGTTCGCGGAGACTGGCTGCGTTGCTGAACTCCACCCAAGCCTAAAGGAATAATTAGAAACTGAGCAACTATCAAAAAGCTAGGAGGAAGAGCCAGAACTCACGATGATGTCTCGGAGACCCACAGTATGCTCATCGCCAAGAGCTCCAGAGAACCACTGGCAGAAATCTAACAAGGCGGAACTAAATGGCTTGAGGGATGGTGTTTGCCACATGGCCTCAATGATCTTCATTTTGTCCGAACGCGATTCGACTAACGGGACCCAGATCTCAGTGAATCGGTTGCGCAGGGCAGGCGATAACTCCTTCTTCCCGTAGTCTCCGCCAGGGTTCATCGTGGCAACAAGTTTGAAGTCGGAGGACGCCAGGACTTCCAAACGATCAATGTCCCATCCACCCTTTTCGGCTAATGTTAGGGTCCGCCCGGGTTCCAGAACGCTGTTGAGTCGTTCAAGGACGGAGTCGTCGGCGAGCGAGATTTCGTCCAACAGGAAAACACCTCCATTCCGCATAGCCTCAACCAACGGTCCATCGTGCCATTCGAATAATGCATTCGCTCGCTTCAGCTTTCCAAGAACCTCTCGAACTCTCTCTCGTGTGGTGGGTGGGAAAACTTTGTCGACGGATGCTCTCAAGATCGCGTCGGAAATGGAATCGGGCTCGGTCAGATGGTTGGTATCGAGGCCAGCGTCGTGGAGAAGGGAGAGAGCGTCTTGCACAGCTTCGGCACGAAGGGAGGTTCGGTTACGCAGAGGACGTTGTCCACCTAGAAGGTCAGCCGTCTCCGTATTTTGGTGGCAGTTGAGGGTGTAGAGTGGGCGACCGTGAGCGCGCGCGAAGAGTTCGCAAACAGAGGTCTTTCCGCAACCAGTTTCTCCGACCAGAAGGACAGGCTCATTGTGCTTCAACGCCGAGGAGACCAATACGAAAAGTCGTTGAAACGCTTGGGTCCAAACCAACCCAGATGGAAGCGTGGAGAGGCCCGTCTTGGAGAGCAAGTCGGTCCCGGGGGCGTCGATGCGATACACGGCTTCGTCATCAATCTTGACTTTGAGAACGGTTTCCAGAACCTCCTTCACGACTGCTTTGTCATCGGCATTTCTAGCCCTCTCTGCGAGAAGCATGTAGCCATCCTCCGCGAGGTCTTGGTTGGTTAGACCTTCCTTGTTCTTCCAGTCTCGATTCGCCCAGCGGAAGAGGTCACGCAGGGTGGCGAATCCTTGCTTGGTTTCAAAGACGCGCCCCGTTTGTCGTCGCTTCTGCAGCTCCTCGAACACGGCAACGATCCGCTGGGCTCTTGAAGGTGGAATCTTACACCTCTCGGCAAGAATGACTTCTAACTCGGCTTGGGGAACGTCTGTGAAGTGAACCTCTAGGAACCTGTTGCGGAAGGCTCGAGAGAGGACCTTTCGACCTCCGTAGAGACCGGCAGGATTCTGGGTAGCGAAGAGCATGAAGCTTGGGTGAGGCCGTACGATTTCTTGCGTTTCGGGAATGACGAGCTCTCGGTTGTCGTCGAGCAGACGGTTGAGGGATTCGAGGACGTCCGTCGGTGCCAGGTTCAACTCGTCTAGAACGATCCAGTGCCCCTCTCGAAGAGCACGAACCAGAAGTCCGTCGTGGAATACGAGTTTTCCAGAGTCTGGGTCTGAGACATACGTCCCTAGGTACTCCTGTATGTCCGTGTGTTCGTGGTTGTTGATGCGAACGAATCGATGACCCGTGCGGCGTGCTAGATATTCGATTGCGCTCGTTTTGCCAGCGGATGTAGGACCCTCGATGAGAACGGGGGAGCGACGGGTGAGGATGATTCGAGACAGGTCGATGAGCTTCCTCTGAACGGATGGTGTAAGGATGTAATCGTCGGCGTTTTGTAGAGGAAGAGGGCCGCGCTGCAACCAGAAGGGGCCGACTTGCACGACGTCGTCTCTTGATAACCCCTTGGGAAGCATTGGTATTAAGGAGAGTACCGAAGAAACGTTCTTCACTCCCCGAAGGATCCATCTTTCTGCCAATGGCTTAACAATATCGGCACTCTTGGCATCCAACGTCATCGTAAAGGCCATCAGACATCCTTCCCACAAAGCGCGACGAAGCCCGAACACCGGAGTGACATCGGCGGTGAAGGTCAAGGCTCGAGCCAGAGTTCGCATGCTGAAGTGAGGTCGCTTGTTGGAGCCATCCGCAATAGCTCGGCTCTCGGTCAACCTCCGTACCTCCGTATAGAATTCGGCAACGTCCATGATCGCGGCAGGGTCCGCCAAGGAGCAGTGGCCTATGTATTGCTTAACTATGGCCAAAAGCGCCTCCTTGTCCTCGTCCGGTGGTGGGACCCACAGCTCCGTGAAACGAGATCGTAGATTTGGAGGAAGATCCTTTTTGCCAACGTCGGTTGCGGGGTTCATTGAAGCGAAGATGCGGAAGGATGCGTGACGGGGGATGGGGGTGAGCGAGCCTTGTTCGGTGAGAGTAATCGACGAGGTAGGAGATTGTAGGAGAGGAGTAATAGCTTCGAGTGTTTCGGATGAAGCAAGGTTGATTTCGTCAAGAAGCACCCTACAAGACGAAATGGTCATTCAATGCCATCCAGAACTTCAACGAACATGTGAACTCACCAATGACCCTGCCGGAGGGCCTTAATGAGCGGGCCTTCAACAAAAGTGAACACGAACTTCGATTTGGCGAGGATGTGCTGAGCTTCAAACGTGGTCACGTCTTGCTCGAAAGCCTTCCAATCCTGTTCGGACGCGATGTTCCCGGGGTGGGTGTCATCTTCGACCTTTCGACGCTTCCGCGGCGAGTCTCCTCCTTCCAGCTCCTTTACGACTTTCACGCTAGCAAATAGACAAATCGATGTTTGTGAGCATCGATTCGTCCAGTACGCCATGAGGAAGTCGGTACTAACCTTGCTTTCTCCCTTGAAACGTCAAACTTGGCTTTTGCACTCGCGCAAGCAGTCTTCCAAATTTTGACGACCCTCTTCCACTTCGAACTCCTCACGTCGCTCCCCACGCCATCCAATAGCCCTTCGTTCTTCTTGAGGCTGAACGTAGCGGTGAACAGAGCGACGAAACGCTGTTGAAGCTTCGTTCCTGGGAGTCGGGCATCGATGGGTTTGAAGCCGCCGAGAAGGTCGCTGGAGGCGGTTTGGTTGGACAGGTTGATGACGGTAAGAGGACGGGAGAGGAGTTGAGCGAGATGTTGGATTGCGGTGGTTTTGCCCGTTCCGGTTTCGCCGACGAGCAGGACAGGTTCGGAGTGAGGGACGGCCGCGCAAAGGCGAGCGAGGAGGTTGAGGGATGGGCGATGAAGAGCGAACGGTTTGAGAGGCGTCGAAGGTCCTGTGGTAGGCGTGGACAGTAACCTGGTGTGGCCGACTCGAACGGCGACGACACGACCATCAACCGCACTCTTTTCGACTTCGTATTCGGGTGTTCGGCTCGTCACTCTCCATTGAGCGGTCACTTCGGTGAGGCCCAAAAGGCCACCGACAACTAGAGTAAAGTTCGCCAGAGCCGGAGAGGATGGATGGAGGAACCCGAAGAAAACGTCCTTCGCCTCGTCGAAGATCTCTTCGCGCAAGCTGGGATGTTTGAAGACGTAGTCGGCCGAGGGTGGGGAGGAAGAACTGTCCGGAACGTCGATGTCCATGCTCGATTCATCCCGAGAGAGATCTGCTGGGAGTAGCGCGTCCACGCGTCTAACCCACTTCTCCAAGTCTCTTGGCCCGACATCCCGGGGAGTACCTGCAACACCTCCAGAGGCTTTTGGGGAGGTCTTAAGCACCTCTTGAATCGCCTTCCAAATGTCGAGCAAGACGCGCAACGGAGCTCCGGCCAGCTTCTGGAACTTGGAGCCGAGAATGACTTCTTGCTCTTCATACGATGGGGATGCGGCTTGAACTTCATTCCAATAGTGGTTTCCGAGGAACGAGAGCGAGGGGAATGTCGGCTTTCCGGACGCATCGAGAGATGTCGGCGCCACGGATCGGGTAGCGAATAGCATGAAAGAATCGGCGGCTTCGATTCGACCGCGCCCAGGTACGTTGATCACGGCTCTCTGCCCGATGCTCTTCGTCCACCCCAAGCGTTCCACCAATGGCAAAGTCATCCCGAGGACCTCCGAACTGGCCTTGTCGATGTCCTTGAACACCAGCCACTTGCCCGCTCGCATGGCTCGAACGATGGTGCCTTCGACCCACTCGAAAGTACCGGGCATGGTTGTGGACGAGGAATAGGACCCGAGCAGGGACTTGGCGTCGAGCGAAGTGTCGGAAAGGTGGATCGTGATTATTTGGTTCTGCGCGATGGTTAAGGGGAAGAGGAGCGTTGCGAGATGTCGGGTGAGAAGAGACTTTCCGGAGCCGGGAGGGGATGTGATGAGGGTCGGAACGCGGCGGGAGAGTTGGAGTGCCATGGGTCTTAGTGCTTGAAGTGAGCCGGATGTTTCGACGAGCGGGCTAGGCGGTATGGCTTCGGACGTGAACCGGCAGAGGAGAACGCCTCCTACATTTGCAACTCGAGAGTGCAACAATCCCGAGCTGTGCAGGAATGCCTCCGATGCTGGTGGGGGGCTAACTTGTACCTTGGCCCGGAGCTCCGAAACGCGGAGCGGCTCGAGGAGCGGCAGGAGCCACCCGTCGATTTGACGTGGTTGGATCGAACCGTCGATGACGGTCTCTCCGTAGAAGATGGGGATATCGGTTTCGCCCGGCGAACCCAGTAACTCCAAACTCATTTTCACCTTCTCTTCTTCCGGAATCCGTTCGTGAAGGGCATAACACTCAATAGCCAGAGCGCGGACGGAGAGTTCGGGATGAGGTGGAGATAGGAGGGCGAGCAGAGGCTTGGAAGACCAGTTAGAATTTTTGGGGATTTCGGGTGCGGCGCGAAGGAGGCGAAGGTGTATGAGGAGTATCCGGTGTAAGTCGACCGCGGGTAATACGGCAATTTGTGAGGCTTCCAAGCCGGTGAGAAAGCCTAACGGCCAGGTCGATAGTGACGAGCGTGAAAGAAAGGACAGCACGATTCTAAAGAGGGAGGAAGTGACAGAGTCAGAAAAAATCGTACACAGTGCGATGTCTGGAAGCTCCGGCTCGCCGGAAGAACACATCGCTTTCACATCACCCCAAAGTACAGAAAGGAGCATAGTCACGGTTAGAGCTCATACTTACGGATATATCTCTTCGCAAGGTTCAAGGAGGAGAGCTAACGCTTCCAATCTTGCTACTTCCTCGACCGACTCGTCCTCCAACCAGCGAGCGCAGAGATCGATCAGGAGGGGACCAAATAGTTCTGCTATGAGAGTGGTAAAGGCCGGGATGGCTAGACACCTTGAGAGAGCTGCAAGAGTCCTTTGGGTTAAACCCGTGCTGGCTGTTTGAGTGAGGTCTTCAAGCAGGTCGTTGGAAATAAGGGAGTTAAGGGATGAGAGAGAAAGAGACGTTTGGTGCGCGAAGTCGATGTATGCCGAGCGTTCAGGTGCTTGAAAGACGACCGGTATCGCTTTTGAATCCTCCATTGTCACGACAGGCGGCGACGAAGAGGGGAAAACCCGACGTTGTCAGGAAAATTTGATATTAGACCGGAGTTCGAACCGTGGCAAAGTCGGAGTTAGGCGCCCATCTACCGACGGATTTGGTCAAGTTGCACTGGGCTTGTGGATCGCTGACCCCACCCGAACTCACACAAAGTGTGTATCGTGGCTGAGTGGCTTGTCATGGACCTGCATCACCGTTGGTGGCAAACCTTAACCAGACGGGGCGTCTCTCGAGAAAGCCGAGGCAAGGGCATACAATGATAGGCTAGATCTCGCTCCGGGTGTGTATTTGACATGTCCACAGATATTGCTTATCAGTGGTATACAGCTCCTTCGTGCTCTCATTCACTAGCTTTGGCACATGCGCGCCATTCCCCAAGAGGTATAACTTGCAGGGCTTGATTCTAAGCCTAACGATGGCAGCCATATTGAGGAGTGGTGGCGAAAAAGATCCCGTTTACCTAATCAAAGGAGTATTGTAGCTGAGCAAAAAAGACATATTACTGCTGCCCGCTTCTTCTCGATTGTAGAAAGAACTGGCGCCTCGAATACCAGACGACGTCGATGAAACGTGGAATGTTGACCCTACACCTCCCTCACAATGAGATCAAGCGGTTCAATCCCCATGAACCCGCCGACTACCCCTTTGCCCTATTCAAATTTGGAGAGTCTCGTGTCTGTATATTTTCAGTGATCCATTCAGTCGCAGACCCCGACCGTTTATAAGTACACGGTGGTTTTTGTCTATCCTGCGAGGGAACATGCTGGAGAGCTTGGAAGACCACGAAATCCTACTCTGAACCTCGCTTATGCCATGGCTCAGCCTTTCCCGATTGCTTCCTTGAGACCGGAGTGAAGCGGAGGGCTGGCGTTGTACCGTCTAACGATGGTGTGTGTTGCAGGTGTCCACATACGAACCATACCAGAATCGGGGTGTTAACGTGTGTTTGCTTCTTATCTACTACACACTGCATAAGGCTCTCGGCGGTCTTCTGTCCGACTACGCCGGTGAGCTGAGTTGACCGGTGACTTTTGGTGACTTGGCCGTTAATACTTCGCTGCCCTGCACCTTTGCGTCAAGGGCTTCTTAGTCACCTTCGTATATATTTTTACTATCGAGCTGCTGCTTCTTTTCATATAAGTATGAAAGTCAATGGACTTGCGAGGATTGAGAAATGCTTGGTGAATTTTGCTCCGAAAGGACGAGATACATTTACATAGGTATGACGCTACTCATTTCCCGACGGTACATCACTAGTTCGATCCCCTATAGAAGACCATTATCTATACAGGTTTCTCTTGAGCATGTACGAGTGACTCTGAATAGACTACTAGGGTATGACTCCCTGTTCGCTCGTTGTATTCGTAGGGAATTGATCACGCGACCCGTGTCGTCGCTAATAAGGGTTGATGTAGGTAGGCGCTCGTTTGTCCAATCAAAGAAGGATATAAGCTTGTCACGGATATCGTAAACCACATATTTGTCTAATACCACGTTCGGAGAAAATTCAGCTTCCAGGGCGATTTGGGTTGCGTCGCGTCGGAGTAACCGCTCAGTGGCAGAACTGGCTCGGTTAATTACAGTAAGCATCTTTTCTAGCGGCCAGTTAACTTCTGAAATAGCTGAACAATGTCTCCATACCGAAAGAAGCGTTCTCGTGAGTCGACATTGGATCTGGCTTCGTCGGAGGGAGTTGCCGTCCTTCCCCTCGTCGAAATGTAAAATGACGTCCGCCACACTGGTGAGGAAGCCGTCAGTGACGAGCCTACGACACCAGTCTGGAGACATCTCCGTAATATCCTCCAAGATTTTAACGAGGAGGGCCGTGCCTTTCCAGGCGTCCGGTCGTCTCAGGGCATCGACGAGCTGGGAACCAAGTCCGGCATTCATCCATGCAGCTCGCAGAGCGCTCGACGCCTGCGTGAACCAGCGGAACCTATTCTTGTACATGAGGTACACGAACCTTCCCTCAGATCCATGAAGCTCGTTAACGAGCCGCGAAATGATATGCCCAATGATTTGTGGGTGAGCCTCCAATCCAATCATCGGGCTGTATATCCCAAATTTGGCGGGGAGCCATTCCGAGACGGATTCGAGTGTTTTTAGAATGAGCTCCTCCGCAGATGCTCGCTCGATCTCCGTAGAGGAGTTGATTGCTAAAATGACCGAATCGAGGGTGTACCACAACCCCTCAAACTTGAAAGGGGAGCCGTCCAATTTGGGTTTATGCCCTAAAACGTGGATAGATTGAAGGAGCTGAAGAGCGGAAATGAAAAAATCGATTATCTGCCTCTCCGCAGGATCCAGGAAGGTTGACTGCACAAAATACGCCATCATATCTATCATCACGTCAGCGACGATCTCCCGGAACTCGGTCGGGAGTCCGTTGTTCTCAGCGAGCTCCTTCGTCTTCTGAACACAGGCGTTATAAATCTCCACAGCATCCAGCACGAGTGCTACCAGGCTATCTGGTACTGCCTGTCGTTCTACAGACTTCAGGGCTTGTACCCCGCAGGCCAATGCGAGCGGGAAGTCGTTGTCGGTCACATCTCTTTGAGCCGTGTTTGTTAGTAAATTCAGGCGGCACTTCAAGAGAAACCCGTGGAACCTGCCTTTTACGAGGTCTTCCTTCCTTCCTTCCCAAAGCCAAGCTAGTAAATGGAAATTGCCGAGGGGTGTATCTTTCGAAATGCCCAAACCCTTTATACATGAGCCTAGCCCAGAGGCCTAAAAGCTGGGAATTTTCATCTCGATCTGCAATGACATTTTTTAGCTTGGTCCACCTATAAGTTTCAATCGGGATCTCCTTCGTGCCGATGAGAGTCCGTAAAACCGAGGCCTGAAAGATGTATTCCTCGCCAATTGTATCGAGAAAGTTTGGAGTGCGCTCGAGCGAGTCTAGCTCCCGAATAAACCTGCTCCCTAAACTGGGTCCGGGACTCTTTGTGAGGGCGGTTAGCTCCTCCCAACGCTCCGCGCTTCCAAGAGTTTGGGGAAGGACGTGACCGAGTGCCCTTCCAAAGTGTTCTGCCGTCTCTTGAGACTTTTCATTTGGTAGACTGCGCCAAATGTCAAATGCCTCCAACGTCAGCGAAATGATAAGCCGCCGCTGTTCGGAGCTCATGGTAACGGCAGCGCACGCTTCTTTTGGAGCGGTTACGAGAAACTGGACAGCAATCAGTTGGTCCTCCCGGCTAGCCGCCATTTTGAGGAGCCACTGGGCCGCTTTAAAGTTTGTTATCTGTTGCTCATATCCTTTTCCCGTTTCTCTGGCATCGTTTTCGCGGTTGGTGCGGTCGGAGGTGGTTTGACGGTTGGGCTGATGTTGAAGCGGCAGAGTGTCTTCACGTTCACGGGAACGAACTCTTCGAAAAGCTTGTTTAATTCGATGATAGATACCAAAGGGTAGCTTCCAGACGCTTCTGGCGATCTGGGCTGCCGCGATCATCGGATTGATGCGTCGCAGTCCTGTCCAACAATTCCCCAGAAGCCAGGCAGCTCTTCTAACGACTCGAGATATTGCCGTTTCGTACGGACAGAGTGGAAAGAGTGCACTCGCAATGGTTGAACCGAATCCAACTGCTGCTGCGAAACCTGCGATTGCCCCAACAGTAGCTGCCACTGCCCTGTTCACGGTTAAGAGATACACACCAAGTCCTACAAAAAAAAGCCCCACCGAGAACACGACGGTGCTCGGGAGAAAGTCCATGATTGTCTCTAATCGCCAGGTTTGTGCCTCGTCGAACTTGCGCTGACGAAACCGTCCTTGATCCTCGACGGAACCTGTCTGTCCCGATCGATCGAGGCTATGCAGCCATTGTTTACACATCATTGCTCCGATTGCTGCAAGTAAACTGTATGACAAGCTGGCATAAAGAAGGCAATTAATTGCGATAGAAATGACCTCTGGAGAAAATGGTTTGGACTGGTCGAAGGCCGCTAGAGTCTTACTATCAGCTCCTGAAATCAGGAGACGGAGCAAAGCGTTTGTTTCAGTAGTTGGGCTTGGTGATAGAGCTGACATGGTAAGAGAAATGAATGCTGTGTTAATTGCAGAAAACAATCCGGCCTGTTAGGTTTCGAGCAATACGAGTTCGTCGGTCAGCAGAGGTACGCCCGTCAACCAAGACTATGGAGCATCAACGAAAGAGGAGCTTACAAAGATCAGGAGAACGTCAAGGTTGTCGTTAAGTTGTTTAGAGAGTTTGCGATCATGACTGTCTGCGACGGTGTCGTAGCGCTTCCAGAAATCAGCTATCTGGCCAAGGTGAATGAAATTCGGCAAGAAACCCCCATCGCCCGAGCTGGTGGAGGACCCTTGCATCGCGAGCCTTTTCGATGAAGGATGTGTTCAGTGAGACTTGGCGTGGATGTGTGGCAGATGGGACAGGAAATGCACAGGTCAGAGGGGAATAGTGATAATGCCTCTAGTCGTAACTCCATCGGCCTATACGTACCCAGGGCATGCCAGTGAGCCAAAACCGGGACGTGAACGTGCGTTTGCCCCTATCCTGCTGGACGTCCCTCAAGCCTCCAGCCGGTCTTCTGTCTAGGACGGCGGTGCGTTGAGCGTGATACACGCATTGAGTGGCTCTGTTGATGAATCGGACAGGTTCTCTTATTAAACTCGATAGGGGCTCACCAGAGGGCACGAGGCCCGCACGGCGATGAATGTCGAGCCTTTAAACGTTATTTCAATGAATTTCCCCACTGTTAAGGTTCTTTCAAACGTTAGAACTTTCTAATCGGAACGTTTTTACCTCTTCGTCGACGTGCGGCAGCTGGAAGGGTGGTGGAGAAGTTCGATTTCAGCTCTCAACCTTGATCACTTGGCTATCCCGCAGGCAGAGAAGGTGACACCACTGGTGAAATAACCAGTGGCTTAAAGCAGCGCTACCCGTGAATATACTGGCATTTCTTCTACTAGGCGCCCATTTACGGACGAAATTGGATACTATATAAGGGTAAAATCAAAAGCTGCGGTCATCCAAAAGCTGAGCCCAACATCCAAGATTTCCAATATGCAGGTAGTTTATGGAAATTCGTATTTATAATTACATGTTGGTTTACACAACTCTTTCCACCCTTACCGGGCCCCACCTGCCTAAAGGGTAGGAATGATTCTCTTTGGGGAGTGATTGCCTCGTCCTCCTACCTCTTTAGGCAAGTGGGGCCCGGCGGACACGATTTCCAACGTGAAAACAGTATGCCAAATAACTCTATTGTCCTATTCCTGACATATGCATACGTAGGTGAGCATAAAGCAAACATGTTTTGGAAGACCACGAAATCTTACTTTGACCTTCGCTTACGCCATGACTCGACCTTCCTCGATTGCTTCCTTGAGACCGGAGTGAAGTGGAGGTTCGGCCTCGTACCAATGGTGTCTGCCAGTGTTGCAGGCGTCTACATACGAACCATACCAGAATATAGGTATTACCGTGCGTTTGCTTCTTAATTAGCTACTACAAGCTGCATGAAGCTCTCGACGGCCGCCTGTCCGACTGCGCCGGGGAACTGCGTTATCTGGTGGCTTTTGGTGGCTTGGCCGCTAATAGCCCGCACACGGTTGGATCTCAAGCCAAACCGTTCGTTGCCCTGCACCCTTACATAGTATCTAATTTATTCCGTAAAAGGGTCTAGTAGAAGGCATGTCAATGTATTATCGGGTAGCTTCAAGCCGCCGGTGATTTTCACTCGTGTTGTGACCTTCTCCGCCTGATGGCCTCGAGTTTGTGGAGAGAATCTTAATTTCACCGCAGCAAACTGCAGGTGTTGAGACACGACCCGGTGCGGATGTCGGGAGGGTCGTGGAAGAGTTCGATTTCGACCCTCGACCTTGATCGACGTCACTTCCCATCACCCGTCTTGCCCCTACAGCTGTAATAATATCCTGGTCCAGAACACGACGAGGATGTGTAAACAGAGCACCCCATGTTCGGCATAGTTTCGAAGGCGAAATGCGATGCCTAGACTTATGCTACAATAGGGTAATCAGCTTGATTGCTGCTGAAATAACTGTTGTAATTTCCCGGATTCGGACACGTGCAAGACACCAAGAGCGATTTCCCACATGTCTATTGCGTGTTCGGATTCCGGACATTGCCGACCTCCCCGTGTGTTGTCGCCGCCGTTTTCCGGTAGAGTCGGCACGTTAGGACCCAGACGGCGAGCGACGACTGCATTCTTACAAGTTAGAAATATACCTTAGCTCCACATCCGCAAGCCAAGTTCTTAGCAGGGTATGAAGGATGAAAACTGCTTGCGTTTTCGTGTATGCCAAATGGGTCGCCAGCTCATTGCTAAATGGTATCGCAGTGCGTGTGTGTCGAGTAGTCGCATTTGCTCAACGCATATGAGTCGTGGTTACAACAGAAGCAGAAACAGAAGTGGAGATGAGATTTTATCTACCACAGCCTGCAAGGCCTAGGGTACAATTTTTGGGGATTTGGTGTGTTGAGGGCCGAGGACTAGTCTGAGGTGGTCCCCGACTTGCTGAACGACGGCAACAACACCAATGCACGCTCCCTCGGGCGGTAGGTTCATTCTCTTCTATATTTGTACACTAAAAAAACCCAAATGAATCCATTGCTGGTTTGAGATGAAATGTACGGGTAAGACGGGCGAAGCGAAGTGATAAAGTTGAAAGCCGAAATCGAGATTTTCCGCCACCCCCCCAGCTTCTGCACATTGACGAGGAGGTAAAAACGCCCCAATTAGAAAGGTCTAACAATTTAAAGAGCCTCAGCTGTGGGGAATTTATTAAAGTAATGGTTCGAGGCTTGAAATTCATCGCCGTGCGGGCCTCGTGGCCTCCGGTAACCTGCTATAGAGTTTAGAAGAGCGCCCGTTCGATCTATTAACAACCAAGCCACCCAACGCATGTAGATCACTCACCGCACCTCCATGCTTAGATAGAAGACCGGATAGAGGCTTGAGGGATCTTTAGCAGGATAGAGGCAAACGCATGTTCACGTCCTCGTTCTGGCTCACTAGCATGGCCTGGGTATGTATAGGCCGATGGAGTGACGCCCAAAGTTATTATCACAGTTCCCTTCTAATCTGCAACTTTTCCTGTCCCCTCTGCAGCTCTATCTACCCTAAAGTCTCATTTGACGTATCCTCTATCGGAAAGGCACAAGATGCAAGAAGCCTCTACCAGCTCGGGCGACGAGTCCCTGCTGCCGAATTCCATTCACCTCGGCGAAATCGCTGATTTCTGGAAGCGCTATGACACCGTCGCAGACAGTCATGATCGCAAACTCTCTAAACACCTTAACGACAACCTTGACGTTCTCCTGATATTTGTAAGCCCTTTTTCATTGATGCTAAATATTCTTTGTTGCCGCACGTACCTCCGCTGATCAACGATCTCGGAACTCGTATTTCCCGGAACCTAACAGGCCGGATTGTTTTCCGCAATCAACACAGCTTTCATTTCTTTTACCATGCCGGCTCTATCTCCAAACCCGTCTGATGAAACAAATGCTCTGCTCCGTCTCCTGATTTCGGGAGCTGATAATAAGACTCTGGCAACCTTCGACCACTCCGAACCATTTACTCCGCCATTTCTTTCTATCGGAATGAATTGTCTTCTTTACGCCAGTTTGGGGTGCAGTTTAGCTGCAGCAATGGGAGCGATGATGTGCAAAGAATGGCTGCACAGTTTAGACCGATCGGGGCAGACAGGTTCCATCGAAGATCAAGGACGGTTTCATCAGCGTAAGATCGACGCGGCGAAGCGGTGGCGCTTCGAAACGATTATTGACTTCCTGCCTACCACCATCTTAATCTCTATCATGCTATTTTTTGCGGGGGGTGTCGTGTTTACATTCAGCCTGAACACGACACTGGGAGTTTTCGTGATCGCATTTGGTGCATTTTGGGGAAGCCTTTTCGCAGGTACCATTTTTGCTAGCGCAATCTTCCCTCTGTGTCCCTATGAGACAGCGACGTCTCGAACTATCAGAAGTGTATTTGGAGCACAGATCATCAGACGTGCGTTGAATTCGCTGCTTTCTCTGTATCGTCACAGTAAAGGGGCTCTTATGAGGGCGATCTCTGCCCCGGAGTATGCAGATGCGCCCGACAACATTTCCCCCGAGGAAGACGGAAAAGAAGCGAAGAGACAGTACCAGCGACAAGCGACGAGCTGTCGGGCAGCATTGTGGTTGCTGGAGATGGCGTCCAACCGGGAGGATCAATTAATTGCTGTCCGGTTTCTGTATACCGTTCGAATTCCACGAGAGGTGTGGGCCAGCGTTATCATCAATTCAGAGCAGCTGCAGCTTCTCATCTCGCTGACCCTGGAGGCATTTGCCTTTTGGCGCAGTCAACCCACTGAAAAGACGCAGGAGACGGTCGAGCACTTTGGAAGGGCGCTTTGTCACGTGCTTTCCCAAAGTCCCGAAACCACGGAGCGTTGGAAGGAGTTGAACCCCCTTAGGGAGAATGGACGATCGGGTTTGGGAGAGAGGTTCCTGCTGGAGCTTAGTTCATCTCAGCAGACCCCCAGCGTTCCCGATCCAGTCGGAGGAGAATACACCCTTCAATACGCAATGCTGCGGACCTTGATCCTTATGAAGGATATTCCAATAGAAAGTCATAGGTGGACCAACCTCAAATTTATAATTAAGAAGGAGGGCCAGGATTCCCAGGTTCTAGGCCTTTGGGCTAGACTCGTGTATCAGCGGTTTGGCCACTCTGAGAAGCATCCCCTTTTGCAATTTGCACCTCTGAGCCCCGTGGTCTCAAAGAAGCAAGGAGAGTCCCCAATAAGGTAAGCAATGCAGTTTTCTACTGGTGATCGAACGAGTTTTGCTGACAACTGTGGCTTGAAGATGTGTGGTTGACAGTGATTTCCCTCTCGCATTGGTCTGCGGGGTATCCACTCTGAAAGCTGTAGAGCGCCAGGCGGCACCAAATGATGTGGCTTCCATGGTACTGGATGCCATCGAGATTTATAACGTCTGCGTTCAGAAGACGGAGCAGCTTGTTAAGGACAAGAAGCTCCTTCCCCCCCTTCCAAAGCTTGTCGCCAACGCAATGATCAAGATGATGACGTACTTGAAAAAATCCGTCCCCCTGAATCCTCCCGAGCGACGCTTGATCGATTTCATTGTCTCCGCTCTTCGACTACTTCAATCTGTTCATGATTCTGGGCATCCACCTGACTTAAATGGTGTCGCTTTTGATGGGTTGTGGTATGCTCTTGATTCTATTATTTCGGCAATGGATTCTTCGCCGGAGAAGGAGCGAATATCTATGGACGACCTATTAATACAAACACTCGAATCCGTTTCGGAATGGCTCTCCGTCAAATCTGGCGCCTACGCCCCGATGATTGGATTGGAGGCCCACCCACAAATCATCCAGTATATCACTTCACACCTTGTCACCGAGCTCCAAAGGTCCGAAGGAAAAGTCGTGCATCTCATGCGCAAGAATAGGTTCCGCTGGTTCACACAGGCGTCGAGCACTCTGCAAACCGCGTGGATGGATGCCGGACTTAGTTCCCATCTCGTCGATGCTCTGGGGCAACCACACGCCTGGAAGGAGAAGAACCCGCCCCTCTTTGTTCGAGTTTTGGAGGATATTACTGATGCGTCAATGGAGTGGTGTCGTAGGCTCGCCACCGACGGCTTCCTCGGGAGCGTGGCAGCCGTCATTCTGAATTTCGACCAGGTGGAGGATGGTAACCCGGTCAAACGGCGAGATCTCCAATGTCGACTTACCCGAGCCTTTCTCTCCGTGTGGCGACATTGTTCTACTATCCCGGACATCGAGTGGCCGATGGAAAAGATGCTTGCCGTGATCAATAGCGCCAGTTCTGCGACCGAGTTATTACTTGGACGCTATGCAGCCCCAATCAGTCGGGAAGCCAGGGCCGCCCAGAACACGACGCTAAACCAGGATGCTCTCTTCGACACCCAAAACAGGCTTAAACAGCTTCTCGATTGGACAAACGAACGCCTCTCCAAGTCAACTTTTATCGGTAGCGAGACAACTCAAGCAATCAGTATGCAACTTACGCAACAAATGGACGGGGAGTCACCCCCCTGCTAGCCGTTTTCAACTCTCTAGGACGTGCTTAAGGGAAATCTATGTCGAAAATAGTCTTTTATAGGGGATTGAACTAGTTATGTATTAGAGTAACAAGGCCAACGTCGTCTGTTTGTCAGCGTGCTGCGTCGCTCGGGGAACAAGCCCGGCTAAAGCCATCGACTCCCCTCTAAGTCTCTCGAGTTCAGATTCCTTTGAATTTTATGGCAAGATAAATAAGAAGCTGACTAGGGGGTCTTCTGGGTCCTGTAGCTCCGAGGAAATCTTTCCTGGGGAAGTGATGACATCGTCAACCTGACCTTCGTAGTTCAGACCAAAACCAAGTCGATTAACCTGAGCCTTGACCTGTAGCTCCGAAACGCGAAGCGGCACAAGGCGCGGTAGGAGCCACCCGTCGATTTGACGTGGCCAGATCAAACTGTTCGTGGCGGACTCTCCATAAAAGATCGGAATATCGGCTTCACCTGGCCAGCCCAAAAACTCCGTACTTGCTTTGATATTTTCATTGTCTTAGGTCCGCTCATGAAAAGCGGAGCACTCAATCGCAAGAGTGCGAACGGAGAGGCCAGGGTTAGGTGGGGATAGGAGGGCGAGCTGAGCCTCGGAAGGCCATCCAAAGCGCTTGGGACGTTTCGGTTCAGCGCGAAGTAGGCGAGGAGAAGCCGGTCTAAGTTGATGGTGGACAGTGCGGCATTGCCTCGTCGTCTTGTACTTAGGGGAGATAGCGTCTTTTGCTTTATATGCAAGTTTAGATAATCACCCGTGCGATCACTGAGAAAGTCGAGCGATGCAAAAACACTTCCGATAACCTCTGGTGAGAGCATTGAACCGGAAATTTGGTCTTTTGGAGCCATTTTTAGATATCCACGCTCCCAACTGCGGGCGGGAAGAACGGTACCATTTGCAGGAACGCCCCAGGCCCCCGACAAAAAAAAACTCCGCCTCTAAGATCAGGTGACTCGTCAAGGGAATTATGCCGGCCAGGGTTCTGCTTGAGTAGGCTATGGTTGCGAGACAAATGAACTCGAAACTGTCTTCAGTACCAACTGGCGAATGATCATGCTGAGTACCGAGTTCCCCCCGACAAAAGCCAGTTTCTGATAATCAACTAATTAGGTTGAGGAAGCATTTCTAAATAGGTTTCATAAAGGCACCTGCGCTTCGTATCCGATACTTTGCCCGTTCGAACGAGCTAGGTCCGGGCGTGACGGTCGTGACGGCGTTATCGAACCTCCCGAATTTGTGACATTACGGAAACTGATGTGGCTTAGATCATCCATGCATCTCTCCTAACCCCCGACACCCACTCCTACTCTCCCGGGCATCGACGGGGTCCGTAATGTCTTCTCGGCCGTCTCGATCATCTCTGGTAGGTCTTCAGCTCCCAGAACGAATGCGGGAACGTCGGACATTAGTTTGACACATTCGAACATCCTCCCCCTACAGGAAGAGGAAACTCAAGGAAACCGGGATCGGCCATCCGGGGCTGGCAAGCCGGGTAAGACCATTCGAGGCTTCGTCCAAACCCTCTCCTCATCTCACTGAGAGCGTCGATGGGTTCTATCACAGTGTCCCCCCCACACATCCGTGATATTGGGGAATCCATTTTGTCTATTTCTCAGCATCCAATTAGCCTAAATGGTCACTTCTGCGATCTTTATGAAGGAGTCCACATAGTGGCTGGCAGGGTCGCTCTCAAAAGACCACGGATAGTGGTGAGCGGTGCCAATCAGGATATTATCAGAGTGTGTTCACACCACTGAGAGAGCTGAATACCCCCAGTAACTGATAGCATATTGGATATATACAGAGGTTCGAGAGGGAGGCCGAAGCTTGGGGTAGATTGCGACATCCCCACATTTTGAAGCTTTTGGGTACATTCAAGCGCAACGGGTTCCTATATTTAGTAAGCCCCTTCATCCAAAATGGAACCATGGTCGAATATATTAGCAGCCATCCTCAAACGAATCGTATCAGACTTGTGAGCTTATGGTTTGATTGCATTGTGTTATTCAGTCAAGTTCATCCCATTCTGATTTGGAAGTTGTGTGAGATTGCCGATGCCGTCGGTTATCTTCACGAGAACAACATTGTTCACGGGGATATAAAAGGCAGTAACGTCTTGGTTGACGATGATATACACTGCCTTCTCTGCGATTTCGGTCTGTCTAAGGCGGCGCCTTCGAGAACTTCAACCGGTATGCAAGGCGTGGGGGCGCTCCGTTGGCAGAGCCCTGAGTTGTGGACGGGTGGGGCAAAATCCTTCAGCTCAGACACTTATGCGTTTGCCATGACTATCGTAGAGGTACGCCTTTCCTTGATATTTTATCGCGTCTCATATTCCTTCTTTGATCACTTAATTGGCAGGTCCTTACGGGAGAGGTACCTTTTTCCAATATCGAAAACGATACGGCGGTCATAGTGGCCGTGCTTCAAAATGACGAACGACCCCCAAAACTTCCAGAGTCTCTCTTCGGAGTATCCTACAAGAGTACCTGGGAGGTTGCTGATGCATGTTGGCCCAAGAAGCCAGCAGACAGGATATCCATGAATTTTGCATTCCAGCGTTTGAAGACGCAGGCTTCAGACTATCCACCCGAAGAGGCCCCCAAAGTAGATGGAGCGGAATCTAGTGGCCACGCACAGCAAGAAAAAGCACTGTACGACTGTGAGTAGACTACATTTTACTCTTCTCACTCTTGCGCTCAGCAGCAGCAACCCGCAGCCGCTAGACCGTCTCAGCCCCTTCCTCAGCAACAGCAAGTTCAAGAAAGCCAATCGAGGCGGAAAGTTGGCCTCGAGGACTTTCACTTCTTGGCCGTGCTTGGAAAGGGTAACTTGGGAAAAGTCATGCTTGCTGAGGAAAAAAAGACGAACAGTTGGTACGCCATCAAGGTCGTAAAGAAGGAATTCATCATTGACAACGACCAAGTTGAGGGGTTGGTTAAAGGCTATGTCGAGTTACCTGTCACTACTCTGACGCGAGGACTTCCTCTTTTATTAGCACCCGATCAACGAAGCGCGTTTTCTTGGCTATCGCTCGAGAACACCACCCTTTCTTGCTTGGGTTGCATTCTTGCTTCCAGACGGAGACTCGTGTTTACTTCGTCATGGAGTACGTTGGTGGCGGTGACCTGATGCTTCACATCCAACGAAAACAATTCTCGATTGGGCAAGCGAAGTTCTATGCCCAAGAGGTGTTATTAGCCCTAGAGTACTTCCATTCGCAAGGCATTGTCTATCGGTAAGATGCTACGATTTAGATCGATCAGGCGTCATCTGACGCAATTCGGCCCCCTAGTGATTTGAAGCTGGACCATATTCTACTTACTTTGGACGGTCATGTGAAGGTTGCCGATTATGGTCTGTGCAAGGAAGGGATGTGGCATGGTTGCACAACAGGAACCTTCTGCGGGACCGCTGAATTCATGGCGCCCGAGGTACGCAATTAAAAAGCGACCAAAGTTGATGAACTCTTATCGATTGTGTTCAGATTCTCACGGAGCAAAAGTACGGCAGAGCAGTAGATTGGTGGGCATTCGGTGTGATCTTGTACCAAATGTTTCTCGGCCAGTCTCCATTCAGAGGTGACGACGAAGACGAAGTCTTCGATGCTATCATCGAGGATGAGCCTCTGTACCCAATTACGATGCCCAGAGACGCCATGTCGATTGTGCAGAAGGTAGGCACCCTCGATTGGTAACAGGATTTAGCTGACTTGCGCCCAACCTCAGCTCTTGATCCGAGACCCAAATCGACGGCTGGGAGGCGGTGAGGGTGACGCAGAGGAGATCAAAAGACATCGTTTCTTCAAAGATACGAATTGGGGTGATGTGCTCAACAAGCGAATTCCGCCGCCTTACTTCCCCACCGTTGTTCGTACTCTCCTTCCCCATTACGCGACTGCGCGATTGATCCCGTTTGATTTCTTTCTCAGACCTCGACCACGGATACGAGCAATTTCGACGCCGAGTTCACTCGACAGCTACCTACCTTTACTCCTGTGCATCGTCGGCTTTCAGCCCAGGACCAGGCCGAATTCCAAGACTTCGATTGGGTGCGCAGTGGAATACATCCAAGAACCAGTTCGTCGACTAACCCTTCTGGCTTCAGGTTGCCGACTGGGCAGACACATGACACGCAAATTCACCCTTTCTTGACGTATTCATGCCATCATCATGCCACCGTACATTCTTCACGGTATCTAACAGGCTGTGCAGTCAAAGCTACCACTTGTTCTGAACTCTTCGATGGACAATGCATTCGTATCTGAATCGAGATTACTTAGAAAATACATCCAGAACTGCAACTGAGAGTACAGAAGAAGATGGAATAAAGTTATCCCTCGTCTGAAGATTGCAGAAGTCGTTAACAAATTCACCGTGATCGATAGTGCCAATTTTGCGCGGGCCCCAAGCAAACAGGCCGCAACCTTGCCAACGAACGGACGGGGAGTTGTCGCTTGCTAGCCGTTCCCCACGTCGAGTTTCAAGCTCAACGTTAATCTATCGCACCTAAGGAATACGGACCGTATTCAGATATCCATATAACTAGAAAGCGAGTCATGCGCATCTCTTGGCCGTCCTTGCGGAAGGCGCACCGCGGGTTGGCTCTGGCGAACTTTTCTGGGGACAAAAAAAAATTAGCAAACGACGAACGATTTAGAGCACACAAACCGGGCAAAAATCCGCAAATTAACCCACATAGTGCTACGCGACCCAAGTTGCGTTTGAAGGCCGTCTTATGCGATTTGAAGGGGGAAGAGCGAGGTTGGGGTGGTTAAGGTGGCACCGGCAACTCGCAACTCGCAACTGGTGCTGCATAACGTTCACTCACCGCGTAACATGAAATGCGCTTAACTGTTGCTATAATACAGTTCGTTCGTTCTGGGGTATGCTTTGTGGAACTTGAGCTGAAGGTGCCCGCCCGTCGGTGAGACCCGCTAAGTGCAACTCACCACTTGCCCCGCGCAACTCAGAGCAACTCAGACCACGCAACTCGAACGCCAACAAAGGCACAGCTTGACGAGTCCTCGCGCATGTTCCTAGCCTCCGAGTTGTGAAGAGGAGTGGAGCGAGAGATGTTGGGATGGCGGTGTTGTTGCCGGTTCCGGTTTCTCCGACGAGGAGGGGCAGGTTCGGAGTGATGTATGGCCGAGGAAAAAGGCGAGCGAGAAGGACCCAGCTATCTGCTACGCTCTTTTTCACTTTCTTATTCGGGGGTTCGGCTTGTCAGTCTCCACTAAACGGCCGCTTCGGTGAGGCCCAAAAGGCCACCGACAAACAAGTGCAAAGTTCGCTAGAGCCGGAGAGGACTAATGGAAGAACACGAAGGAAACGTCCTTCTCCTCGTCGAAGATCTCTTCTCGCAAGCCAGGATATGTGAAGAGAGGCTCAGCCGAAGGCGAGGAGGAAGACGTGTTCGGTGTTCCTGCTAGCCTAGGTTCGGCGCGATAGAAGCCTGCCGGGAGGGGTGCATCTACAAGTCTAACCCTGACGCGGCTGATGGACGAGAGCCAGAGGAAGATTTTCTGCGAGAATCGATGCTTGTTGTGCGTTCAGGTGCTTGAAAGACGACTGATATCGCTCTTAAATTTTCCCTGATCACGACAAGCAGCGACGAAGCGGGAAAATTGGATATTGGACCGTAGGTTGAACCGTGGTAAAACTGCAGGTAGGCGCCCATTTAGGATAAACATAGGCGAAACGTGGCCGTGGTTGGCCGATTAGGCAGGTCCCTTTCAGGTTGTTTCGTAGCCTCCGCCGGAGTTTATTGGACCCCCAAGTGGCTGGGCACATGCAAAGTTTCAAGACTCAGAGCTACCAATGCGTTGCGGCGAGCTCACCCCCATTACGAGCGCTTTGACAGAATCCCGAAAACACGTGTTGTCGGCGGCTATTTGATAATCTACGGGACCACATCTGATTGGTCAACAGCCAGGCACCCTAACGTGACTCTCTCGGCATGCCTGAAGAGACCACCGGTAGGACCCTGCAGGAACGTCTAGCGCAATCAGCAAACGCCCGTTCACGTCCTGTCTCTGGTTCATGCCCTGAACTTGAGTACTTATAGGTCGATGGAGTTACGGCAAGAGGCTTTCGGTTTCCCCCCCTCCGAACTGTGTCCCTCCACCGCGCCATCCACCCCCCTTGACGCATCCTCTATCGGAAAGGCACAATGCAAGGAACTTCTGGGAGCACTGGCGATGAGGTTCCCTTGCCGAATTCCATTCACCTCGGCCAGATCGCGGATTTCTGGAAGCGATACGACACCATCGCGGACAGTTATGATAACAGAATAACCAAACACCTTAACGAGAACCTTGACGTGCTCTTGATCTACGTAAGCTCCTCTTCCATTGATGCTAGAGAGCCTTTGTTTGTTCTGACCGACTGAACTCGTATTGCTCAAAACCGAACAGGCCGGTTTGTTTTCGGGAATCAACACCGCATTCATCGGAATGGTCATGCCACCTCTAACGCCAGACTCGACTGCCGAAACGAACGCTCTGCTCCGTCTCCTGATTTCCGGAGCCGATACTGCGGCTCTGGCGGCCTACGACCAGCAGAACCAAAACTTTACTCCCGAGTTCAGCGCCGTCGCGATCAATTGCCTTTTTTACGTCAGTTTGTCGTTCAGCTCATTCGCAGCAGTTTGCGCGATGATGTGCAAGGAATGGCTGCACAGTCTGGATCGAACCGGGCAGACGGGTGCCATCGAGGATCAAGGACGGATTCGTCAGCGCAAGTTTGACGGGGCACGGAAGTGGCAATTGGAAATGATCATGGACTTCCTCCCTACCATCATCCTAGCTTCCATCACGCTGTTTTCGGTGGGGATCGTCATCTTCCTCTTAACCCTCAACAAGACTGTGGCAATTTTCGTGATCGTATTTGGGACTTGGGGGGCAAGCATGGTTTCGGGCACCATCCTCGCCAGCGCGATCTTCCCGCTGTGTCCGTACGAGACGGCGACGTCCCGAACGCTCAGAAAAGTTTTCCATATTCTTGGCACTTGGCGGAAAAAACTTCGGGATGTCGAGCCAGGAGCTGCGGGAGGGCAGATCGTCAAGGGGGCGTCGCGGTCATTCGTTTCTTTATTCGGTCGCGGTAAAGAGGCTCTCGTCAGAGCGTTCTCTCCTCGGGAACAGGAACGCACGCTACCAGTCCACGCTCAGTCCAACCGTTCATTCAGCCTCACCAGCAACGAAAAATATGCGGAGAAGGAGGAGAAGAAGGAACTGAAGCAGCAAATAGTCAACTCTCAAGCGGCACTGTGGCTGCTCGAGATGGCACCGAGTCGAGAAGATCAACTCATCGCCGTCCGGTTCCTCTGCACCGCTCCACGAGAAGCTTGCGCCGTCGTCATCATGAGCTCGCAACGTCGACAACTCCTCATCTCCTTAACCCTAGAAGCATTCGCATTCTGGCGCAGCCAACCCAACGAACAGACGCAAGAAAACGCCGAGCACTTCGGTCGGGCCCTGTGTCACGTGCTTCCTCACAGTTGGGAAACCGCGGAACGTTGGAAGGAGTTGAACCCGCGTACGCCTCAGATTCGACGAATCGGTTTCGGTGAGAGGTTCCTGCGAGAGGTCGGTTCTTCGGAGCACACCCCAGGCTTGCCGGATCTGGTCGGAGAAGAATACACCCTTCAGAGCGCTCTCCTGCGGACCTTGATCCTTACCAAGGATATCCCATTCGAAACGTACAGGTGGACCCAACTTAAATTCCTGATCAAGAAGGAGGACGAGAATGCCCAGCTTTTAGGCCTCTGGGCCAAGCTCGTGTGCAAAGGATTCGGCCACTCCGAGAAGCACCAGCTTCGACGGTTCCCATCTGCCAGCGCTGCGGTGTCGAGGAAAGGACGAGAGACTACGAAGAGGTAAGTAATCCGCGGGTTTCTATTGGTATTCGAATTGAGTTTTTGCTAATAAATGTGACCTTAAGGGATGTGGCTGACAGCGATTTCCCACTCGCATTGGCGTACGGGGTAGCCGCTTTGAAGACTGTCGAACGCCAGGCCACACCGGATAACGTGGCTTCCATGGTATTGGACGCCGTCGAAATTTATACCGCATGCGTTCAGAAGACGGTGCAACTTGTCGAGGCCGACCGGCTCCTCCCCGCCTTCCGAGAACTCGTCGCCGACGCAATGACGGGGATGATGACGTACTTCAAAAAATCAGCATTCCTGAATCCCCCCGAACCCCAGTTGCTCGACTTCATCATCTCCTCTCTTCAACTCCTCCGAGCTCTCCACGATTCTGGGTATTCGCCCAGCTTGGACGATGCGGCTTTCGATGGATTGTGGTATGCTCTGGACTCTATGATCGCGGCAATCGATTCTTCGACGGAGATCGACCGGGTATCTATGGACGACCTCGTAATCCAAACACTCGAATCCGTCACGGAGTGGCTCCCCGTCAAATACGGCGCATACGCCCCGATGGTTGGATTAGAGGACCACCCGCAAATCATCGAGTACATCACGTCGCACCTCGTCGCCGAGTTCCAAAAATCCGAAGGACGCGCGGTACATCTCACGTACAAGAACAGGTTCCGCTGGTTCACCCAGGCGTCGGGCGCGCTGCGAACCGCATGGGTGGACGCCAGACTCAGCTCCCATCTCGTCGATGCGGTGCGACGACCGGACAACTGGAAGGACACGGCCCTCGTCGTTCAAATCTTGGAGGATATCACGGACATGTCGACGGAGTGGTGCTGCAGGCTCGTCGCCGACGGCTTCCTCGACAGCGTGGCGGACGTCATTCTGAATTTCGAGCAGATGGAGGAGGGGAACCCGGTCAGACGGAGATACATCCAAGCTCGACTCACCCGAGCTCTTCTATCCGTGTGGCGACATTGTTCCACAATTCCGGACATCAAGTGGCCGATGGAAAAGATGCTCGCCGTGATCAACTGCGCTAGTTCTGCGACGGAGCTGTTACTTGGACGCCATGCAACCCCAATCGGTCCGGGAGCCCGGGCCCTCCCGAACGTGGCGCTAGGCAAAGACGCCCTTCTTGATATCCGCAACAAGCTTAAACTATTCTTCGATTGGACAAACGAACGCCTCTCCAACCCACCTGTTATCGGTAGAGATACGACCCCAGCGATCAGCACGCTACTCACGCAACGCATGGACGGGGAGTCACCACCTACCAGCCGTTTTCAACTCCCCCGGACGTGCTCAAGAGGAAGTTATGTCGAAAATAGTCTTTTATAGGGGACCTAACTAGTTTGTATATTAGGATATCCGTGCCCACGATGTCTTATTGTTGGCGTGCGATGTCGTACTGGCTGAATCGATCAGTGTCTCGAGTTCAACTGACTTGACGTTCACGGAACTCAATGGAAAAATGGATAAGAAGTTGATTGGGAAGTCTTCTGGGCGCTGTTGCTCTGACGACATCCTTCCTGGAGAAGTGGTCTCGATGGCATATATGCATATACGAAACTTACGGAGAAGCTTCCGGTGAGGTGTATTACTATAGTCCCTCCAAAAAATCGGGTTGCGGAGAGCTAGGACCACCTCTAATTTACTCGAGCGCTACACAGGTATTGAGGCATAGTGGGTGAAGCTCGGCGGACCGAGCTCGTCTCCAGTAGCGAGCCCCAACGAGGTTCCAGATAAAGCGTCTCCTGAGCAAGTCAAGATGGGAAGATGCAAAGATATGCTCTAGCCCTATCTGAATGTCTGACATGCCCACAGACATATTACCAGTGCCATCCAAACTCGTTCCATCCTTTAACACCCGCGCGCCCTTCCGCAAGAGGCATAACTTGCGAAACGCACATTCGACCCCTCACACTCATGTACAAGAATAGGTTCCGCTGGTTCACACAGGCGTCGAGCGATCTGCGAACCGCATGGTTGAATGCCGGACTTAGCTCCGGTCTCGTCGGTGCTCTGAGACGACCGGACGTTTGGAAGGACACGGCCCTCGTTGTTCAAGTTTTGGAGGATATTACGGATATGTCAACGGAGTGGTGTCGTAGGCTCGTCGCCGACGGCTTCCTCGACAGCGTGGCGGAAGTCATTCTGAATTTCGACCAAGTGGAGGATGGAAACCCAATCAGACATAGATATATCCAATGTCGACTCACCCGAGCTCTTTTATCCGTGTGGCGACATTGTTCCACTATCCCGGACATCAAGTGGCCGATGGAAAAGATGCTCGCCGTGATCAATAGCGCTAGTTCTGCAACGGAGCTATTGCTTGGACGTCATGCAACCCCAATCGGTCCGGGAGCCCGGGCCCTCCCGAACGTGGGGCTCGGCAAAGATGCTCTTCTCGATATCCGCAACAGGCTTAAACTATTCTTCGATTGGGCAAACGAACGTCTCTCCAACCCAGCTGGTATCAGTAGAGATACTGCCCAACCAACCAGACCGCAACCTTTCCAACGAACTGAAGGGGAGCCATCGCCTGCCAGCCGTTTTCAACTCTCTCGGGCGTGTTCAAGAGAAAGTTATGTCGAAAATAGTCTATTATAGGGGATAAAACGAGTTTTGTATTAGAATAACAATGCCAACGCTGTGCGTCGCTCTGGGAGCAAGCTCCACTAACTTTATAACAGGTTGACG
>KN822951.1:399747-433588 GCA_000827465.1 Tulasnella calospora MUT 4182
ATCAAGCTACCTCTTTGACTAATAGCGAACTTTTCAGGGGAAAGATAAAGTAGCGCACGACAAGCAATTTAGCGTACACAAGTTGGACAAAAGATCCGCAACTCAAACCATATAGTGCTGCGCGACCTAAATTACGGTTGAGGGTCGTCTTATGCGATTTGAAGGTGAGAGGTGTGAGTTCGGGGATTAAAGTTACGCGCGCAACTCGCAACTGATCCGTGCGCACCTTTCACTTACTGCGTAACTTGAAATGCGTGTACCTGCTGCTATGTTGAGGTGTGTTCGTTCTGGGTGATGCTTGCGGGACTTGAGCTGAAGGTGCGAGTCGGTGGCCCGCGCAAATGCGCAGCTCGCATGGAATGGAATGCCCCAGGCGCGTCCCTGGCCTTCGAGTTGCGAAGAATAGTTGAGCGAGGGAGTGGGTGGCTATGGCTTTGCCTGTTCAGGTGTCACCGACGAGCAGGACAGCAGGTATACCTCTTCGCAAGGTTCAAAGAGGAAAGCCAACGCTTCCAACCGTGCTACCACGGACTCGTCCTCCAACAAGCGCGCGCAGAGGTCGATCAGGAGGGAACTAAATAATTCTGCTAGGGTAGCAGTAAAAGCCGGGATCGTTAGGGGTTTTGACAGAGCTGTAAGTGCCTTTTGGGTTAAACCTGCGCTCCCTGTCTGAGTGAGATCTTGAAGGGTCATTGGGAATGACGGGGCTGATGGATGAGAGTAAAAGGGAGATTAATCCAAGAAGCAGATGTATGCCGTGCGTTCAGGTGCTTGGAAGACGACCGGGATTGCACTTGAAGTCTCCATTGTCACGACTAAGAGGAAAAACACCGACTTGGTCAAGAAAGTTTGATATTGGACCAGAGTTTGAACCGTGGCAAAATCGCAGTTTAGGCGCTCATCTACAGACGAAATGGGTTAAACCTTCGGAGTTTATTGGTACCCGAAGCCCCCACTGGCCATGCGAGGTTTCTAGAGTCTCATTCAACTGATATACACACCACAGTGATACACATGGATAGACGTGGACAGGGCCGACCATGTACAGGGAGGTGTGCATGTCGTCGACCCCCATCAGCTACTCGACAGAAATGGATTGCAAGACAAAGCGGCCTAGTGCTACCAAAAATGGCTCAGCGGCGAGGACTCCGGCCAATGTTTACCCTTTCTCAGTCGCTTACTACACCCAAAGGGCTCGGAAGGGTTTAGTCCTAGCGGTCTGTGACAATTCGGTCTCCAAGGCAAGTGACTCATCCATCCTGGCGCCCCGCCGATGACCATTTAGTGTTTAATAGCCATGAGTAAGTATGAGTATGAGCTGGGAGGGTTTGTCAGTGCTTCGACCGTGTCCACATCAAGGCAGTTCAACCACGTACCAGGAACCCCACCACAAGCTACGTTTCCCTTCCTACCCTTATCCATAGTCATGTGTGGCTATTATAGCACATAATTCTCTCGGCTGTACATATCACTTGCACTTGGTCCAACTCGAGTTGGTCGTTGAAGAACGCGACGAGCACGAACCAGCATCAAGTGCTGGCCAGGGTTCAAGGCTTAGGTGACTCATAAAGCACACACGGCCTCGATGTGGTTCCGTCCGCCTTGGAGCTGCAAGATTTCGGACAGAAAGCGATTTTTACAACATAGAAGAGTGCTTTTCTACGCTTGCGAAGTAACAGAGGGCGATGCTGTTTCTGAGGAACGGGATGGTCGCGCTAAGTAGAGGCCCGCGTCTCATGTGGCAGAGGAAAAGGCAGCATGATTAGAGGAAATTTGGTTGAACAGACCATCTTATAGTAATATTGCAGTTCTTTAGCTGTTACTCGCTCATTCATTGACAAAGTGGGATAGATGTGAAGCGGTCCTGGCTTGACCCTGTCTAAGAGTTTACAGAAGCGCTCAGACGCTATCAACGCTCCATGTCTCAACACCCAAGCCACCCCACACACCCGGGCTGGCTCAGCCCACCACCGGGCTTGGAAAGAAGACCGGTAAACGCTGTATATACTTAATAGGGATCGTATAAACGAAGGCGGGACAACACGTGTTAACCTGGTTATAAATAGGGGCGTTATACTCACACGTTATCACTTTTCCCCTCAGACCCGTAGTGTTATTGTCCTCTCCCCCAAGACACTTCATCCGCACCTTTTACCCGAGATTCTTGATGCAAGAAGTCTATTCAAGCTCAGGCGATGACGGTCTCACGACACTCAGTAGTCTCCTGCCCAACCCCATTCACCTCGGCCAAATCGCTGACTTCTGGAAACGTTATGACAACCTCGCCGATAATCACGATCGTAAGATGTCTAAGCATCTTGACGATAATCTTGACGTTCTCCTAATATTTGTGAGCTCCTCTTTCGTTCATGCCTAACGTTTTCGTTGCCATGCGTCCCCTCGCTAACCGACCAACTCGTACTACCCGTAACCCAATAGGCCGGGTTGTTTTCTGCGATTAACACAGCATTCATTTCCTTCACCATGCCATCCCTCTCCCCCGATCCAACCACTGAAACAAACAATCTTCTCCGTCTCATGATTTCAGGAGCCGGAAACCAGACCCTTCCACTCCCCGAAGACTCCGGACACTTCACGCCGGAGCCCATTTCAATTGCAATCAACTGCCTTCTTTACGCCAGCTTATCCTGCAGTCTGCTAGCAGCAATGGGCGTAATGATGTGCAAAGAGTGGCTGCACAGCTTCGATCGATCCGGGCAGACAGGTTCCTCTGAGGATCAGGGACGGCTTCGTCAGCGCAAATTCGACGGCGCACGGCGATGGGAATTAGAAGCCATCATCGACTTCCTTCCTAACATCGTCCTATTTTCCGTAACCCTTTTTTTCATAGGGCTTGGCATATATCTGCTCACCGTGAACAAGGCGGTGGCTGCTATCGTAGGGGCATTTGCAGGATTTGGAGCAATCGTTGCTTGGGTTTCAATTCTTGCCAACACCTTTTTCCCTTTTTGCCCGTATGAGACAGCGACGGCTCGTGTTATCAGAAGGGTTGCACGTAGGCTAGCCAACCTTTGGACACGACTTCGGCGCATGAAACGAAAAGTTGCCGAAACACGAGTGGTCAAAGGCACTTTGCAATTATTCTCATTGATACATGATTGGAGCAAAGAGGCGGTTAGAAGAGTGCTCTCTTCTCCGGGATCTGGAGGCGCGCCGCTGCTGGTTCGACATCGGCCTAACCGTCAAGCTACCTTCGACAGCGTGTATCCTGAGCGCGACGCCAAGGAGACAGAAAAGCAACACGAACACCAGGTGACAAACGCCCGAGCGGCGTTATGGCTTCTTAAGATGGGGCCAAGCCGAGAGGACCAATTGATTGCTGTCCAATTTCTCTCGACTGTTTCAAAAGAGGCGTGCGCCGGCGTCATGATAAAGCCCGAACGTCGGCAACTAATCATTTCGCTAACCCTGGAGGCTTTTGACATTTGGCGCAACCAGCCAAACGAAAAAACCCAAGAAACTGCAGAATACTTTGGAAGGGCCCTTGGCCACGTCCTTCCTCAATCTCTTGCTCAATCCCGCGGAGACACAGAGCGCTGGGAGGAGCTGGCCGCCCTCACACAGGCGCCACGACTCAGCTTAGGGAAGAGATTCCTTCGCGAGCTCGACTCGTTCGAGCACACTCCCAACTTCCTCGATACGGTTGGCGAAGAATATATCCTCCAGTTCGCGCTTCTACGAACTCTTATCCACACAAAGGACATCCCAATCGAAACTTACAAGTGGACTAAGCTGAAATTCTTGATCAGAAACAAGGACGAGGATTCTCAGCTGTTAGGGCTCTGGGCTATCCTCATGTATAAAGGATTTGGGCATTTGGGGAGGTACCATCCTAGGCAATTCCCAATTGCGGGCTTAGCTTTGGGAAGAAAGCAACGACGATCCGCTAAAAGGCAAGTTCCTCGGGTACCTCACTAAACCGGCCGAATTTACTAACCGATATCGCTCGAAGGGAGGTGACGGACAACGACTTTCCGCTGGCGTTGGCCTGCGGAGTGCAAGCCATGAAGTCCCTAGAACGCCAGACAGCCCCAGATAGTGCGGCCGCTCTAATATTGGACGCCGTAGAGATTTATAACGCCTGCATCCACAAGACAAGAGAGCTTGCTGACGAAAACCGACTCCTTCCCGCGTTCCGAGAGTTCGTTGCTGACGCAATTACGGACATGATGACCTACTTCGCACATTCAGCCTTCCTGGACCCTATCGAGCGACACATGATCGACTTCTTCATCTCCGCTCTTCAACTTCTCCAATCCATTCGCGACCCCGGTTACAAACCTTGCTTGGATGACGCCGCCTTTGAAGGATTATGGTATACCCTTGATTCCGTCATTCTAGCCATCGAATCCTCTGCGGAAGTTGAGCGAGGGTCTGCGGAGGAGCTCATTCTACAAACAATCGAATCCATATCGGAATGGCTCCCGGTCAAATTTGGGGTCTACAGCCCGATGGTTGGATTGGAAACTCACCCACCGATCATCGAGCATATCATTTCCCGGCTCGTCGACGAGCTCCAGAAGTCGGAAGGAAGATTCGTGCACCTCGTGTACAAGAATAGGTTCCGGTGGTTCTCACAGGCCTCTGGAGCTTTGCGAACCGCTTGGATGGATGCCGGGCTTAGTTCCCAGCTCGTCGATGCCCTGAGACGACCGGACGCCTGGAAAGGCACGGCCCTCATCGTTAGAATATTCGAAGATATTACCGAGATGTCCCTGGACTGGTGCCGTAGGCTCGTCGCCGACGGCTTCCTCACTACTGTGGCGGACGTCATTTCACATTTCGACAAGCTGGAGGATGGAAACTCTCTCAGACGGACCTACATCCAATGTCGACTCACGAGAGCCCTTCTTTCAGTGTGGCGCCATTGTTCAGCTATTCCAGAAATCAACTGGCCGATGGAAAAGATGCTTATTGTAATTAACCAAGCCAGCAGTGCCACGGAGCGGTTACTTCGACACGACACGACCCAAATGAGCCTAGAAGCCCAATCTTCCTCAAACGTGGTGTTAGACAAAGATTCAGTTTACGACATTCGTGACAAGCTTATATCCTTCTTCGATTGGACAAAGGAACGTCTACCTACATCTGCCCCTATCGGTCAGGACATCGGCCTCGCCATCAGTTCCCTACGAATACTACAAACGAACGAGACGACCTCCCCGGCTAGCAGACTGCAAGTCACTCGTACATGCTCAAGGGAAAGTTATATAGATAGTGGGCTCTTATAGGTGTTCCAGCGAGTCATGTACAATAGTAAAGATGCTGACGGTGTGCACGGGTGAACATTCGTCGTCGTTTCCGGAACATGGTCCGATGGATTCCCGACTACCCTCCAAGTGTTGCGATTTATGCACAACTATACAGCAAGTCGATAGCGTAAATAAGTACAAATTTGACCAAAAACTCATTAAGGCAAAGCAAGAATGAGAGCCTTAGGCCAGACAGGCCAAGTAAAACATCATAGATTTTTGATACGCAGGCAGATTTTAAGAATTAAAGGCCCGGGCAGCCACGATTCAATAAAGCTGCGATTACAAAAATGATGTCAGCTGTTTACCTCTGGCTGTCAACGAGCAAATGGAGACTATTCACCGTTTTCGAAGCCCAAGTCCAGCAGCTGCTTTCAGGACAGGGGTGGGTCGGCCACTCACCCGAATCCTCGCCCAGATCCGATCCTGGTAAAAGCGTATAATCTGGACCCAAAAGGCTGCTCGTGCCTGGCGCTGGAGCCCCGTTCTCAAAGTCTTGAGTGGGAAATGCGACGGGAGGAGCAACGTCGGGGTTGGGAGTAGGAATGGCGGAGGGATCAGGGGCCGCAAATGGGTTCGGCTCGACGCTCGGCTCGTCGCCGCCGGAGAGGAGTCGTGCAGGGCGATCGAAAAAAGGCCACCGCGGCAAATAGCCGCTACGTTTTCTCCTATGCCCCAACGAGGGACTAGGAAGACAGACGCCGGTGAAGCTCCTCCTCCAGCTCGAGCACCCTCTTCTTGTTATGGTAATGCCACTATCATACCAACAACATTGACACCCGTGAATGGTGCCAGGGCTTCATTGGTATGCGAACATACTCCGCTCCGAGCTGCTCGTTCGATAAGCGGGATGGTGGAGTATCAGACATGAAGGATACACAGTATAATATACATGGGACTGATTACGAATGCCGAAGGGAAGAAACGGGCGTCGAGGGGAATGAGTGGGGAGACCTACTCTGGAAACGTTCTGGTTCGTGGTCCTTTATGCATGCCGGCGGGTATAATAGCAGCGCTCATCTGGCACGTTCCTTATATTATCTGAGAAAGGGAAGGCTCGTGTCGGCAGTTGGCGGATCCCCGGACGATCTCGAAGGCCCGCCGGGTGGAGGATCCTCAAGCCTCATCTGCCCTAATATATTTATTCCTAATTGCTGTGGCTTGAAGAACTCTGTATTAACACACTCGGCCCCACCTACCTAGAGCGGTATATATAAGGATCATCTTTCAGGGGTGTCCTCCTACCTGTTTAGGCAAGTGGGGTTGCATATTCACAGGCGGCCATACAAAAGCGTAATCAGGTGACCGGTATCACGCAAGGATCGGAAAATGAACCGAATCGAGAGATCTCCCCCGGTCAAACAAACAGGGTTCCCCGAGCGTTGTAAATGCAAGAGGGTCTTGGAAGCACACGGAAGCAAGCATCAAGCATCGCCCTGGCTCTCCAGCGTAGTCTTTGCAGATGAAAACACAGCTCTTTGGAAAGTCCTGGTATAGTAGTACAGTGTTATGCGGTTACTAATATAGAAAAAAAAAACCGCGTGGAAAGGAGACTGCAGATGCACATGGTTGCGATGTGCAGAGTGAAAAAAAACCTTTTTTTCACTGTTTGCCGGGCAAGGCCACATCCCTTAGGAGCAGCTCGGCTTCGATGAATTCTCGATCCTCCCTCGCCTTCTTGAGAATGAGCATTGCTATCAGTGGAGGTAGCTGGTCGAATGTGCCCGGAACTGTCTCGGGAGAAGTGGATTCCCTTCCAGAGGAGAGAATTACTTGACTGAGGCGTCGATGCTCGTCGACGAGCTGCTTGTCGGACCAGGAAGAGAGCTGAGTGGTATTGAGAGTCATAGGAGAAGTTTGGATAGGCATCGGTGGAGGTAGATGTGGAAGTGTGTCTGGAATGAGTTGTCTTATGAGCCGTCGAGTCTGACCCGTATTTATGGGCGACCTCGAGGGGATTGCGCTTAAGGGAGACCCCAACGCTTTGAAGCTGGAGTCATAAAACTCTCTCAAACCGCTACCGCAGCATGTATGACGTCGTTGCCTTGGTTTCAAGGGATCGCTTCAGTCGCCCAATATCCCTCTCCCCGGCGTCATAATCCTGCAGGTTAGGCATGCCCAACCACTAATGACGTAGCCGCTGTCGTAATTGCACGGAAGATTCTCCTCACTACCTGTGGCTTGGTAATTAGCTATCGAAAGAGAGATTCGGATGGAGGTCGAGTTTCGAGCCCAGTAATCCAGCGGCAATCATGAGACCACAGCCTCACAGAAACGGTAGTCGTCCCCCGAGGTTCTATCAAGCCACATGAGTCAAAGACGTCGGACCGGCCTGAATAAGCGAGGCGGTTGTCCTTGATCAATGTGTACGCAAAAGGGAGAATCTGGGAATCGCCTATTCCATGGGACGGACCAACAAAAGGATCATCCGATTCCCTGCTCCGAGATTTTCGTCGTTCAAAAACACACTCCAACAGGCATCTTTTACCCAAAAGTCTTTCGCCAGACAAACCGCAGATCATCGCTAAGCCAGAGAACGAGATGCGGTCTAGACGGTTCATGCAGGTGGCTTAGTGTTGGCGATGCGACCTCCTAGGAGTTCGAATGGTTCGAAAATCGACATAGAAAAATTAGGAGAGAGCGAATTTGTCATATTGACAGAACAGAAGCTTGAAATTAAGAAATGGAACGTCTTCCGAAGCGGGAGCAAACAGGGCGGCTCCGCCGAGAGCCCAAAGGAGATTCGAGTCAAGTGCAGTCAAAGTAGTGACGCACAGATACGTTAATCGCGGCTTTCTACCCGATGCTCTTGCTCCAAAACAAGCTTTCCACCAAGAGCAACACCATCCCGAGAACCTCGCACTCATTTTATCGACGTCGAGCCACTTGACCCCTCGCATTGCTCGAATGAGGGTGCATTCCACCCACTCGAACGTCCCCGGCATTTTCGCGAACGAGGGGTATGATCAGAGCAGGGACTTGGCGTCGAGCGAAGTGTCGGAAAGGTGGCTCGTGGTGATTTGGTCCCGCGCGATCGACTATGGGAAGAGAAGCGTTGCGAGGTGCTGGATGAGAAGTGACTTTCCGGAGCCGGGAGGGGACGTGACGAGGGTTGGAACGCGGCGGGAGAGCTGGAGTGCCAGGGACTTGAGTGCTTGAAGTGAGCCGGGTGTATCGACGAGCGGGCTACTAGGTCATGTTGTGGCTTTGGAGGTGAACCGGCAAAGGAGAACGCCTCTTACTTTTGCAACGCGAGAGTGTAACAACCTCGAGCTGAACGAAAATGTGTCCGAGGTCGGTGGTGGGCTGGCTTGAGCCTTGCACGCGCCACCAGTCGATTTGCCGCGGTGAGATTGAACCGTCGATGACGGCCTTTCTGCAAACCATGGATATATCAACTTTACCGGGCGGCCCAGTTACTCCACAGTTGTTTTGATCCTTTCTTCCTCCGGAATTCGCTCATGGAGGGCGTAGCACTCAATCGCGAGAGCGCGAACGGAGAGTTCAGGATGGGTGGAGACAGGAGAGCAAGCAGAGCTTGGAAAGCCGTCTAAAGATGTTGAGGATCGGGTTCAGCGCGAAGGAGGCGATAGTACGTGACCAGAATCCGGTATAAGTCGATAGTATGAAATGCGGCAATTTGTGAGGCTGGTACATCGAGGAGAAAGTCTAACGGTCCAGCCGATAGGGACTGAAGTGAAAGAAAGGAGGGCACGATTCTGAGGTGGAAGGAATGGAGTCAGAGGTAATTCGGCCACAACCCCACAACAGCCGCCGTAGGGAGAAAGAAGTTGCAAGATATGACGCTCTTGAAAGCGAACCCGCGGGCCCGACCAAGGGAGGGGAGAAAGAGGGATTAAGGCTGTATAGTTCATTCCGAATTGGAACGCTCGACTACATGTACTACGTTTTCGACTTGTGTCTTTTAGGTTCAAAGATGCGCACGAGGTTCGCGTAGAGTACAGAAGAACAATATGACGATTGGATCTCGGCGGCAAGCGACTCGTCCATCCATCCTCGAGGTCCGCCGACGGTCATTCACTGTTTGGGACCATGAGAGAGCAAGGAGAACCGTTGCAGTGGTTTTCATTACAAGTATTCTCGTCTCAAAAATCACATGCCTAAAGGGGTACAACACATTCTCTTTCGGGGACTTATTATCGTCCTCCTACCTTTTTAGGCAGGTGGGGCTGGGGTGGACGTCATTGCCAACGTCAAAACAATATTTCATTTATATATGTGACCCATTGTTTGGTACGTCAATGAATTGCTTTGTCACCCACGACAGCTTGCCAGTCCTTCGGTAAGCCTCTCCTGCTTGAACCCGATCACAGATACTGCACTGGGGCGGAAGGCGCAACACATCACGCGTTTATTTGTTGATTCATCAACGAGGGGAGAGATATTGGATGGGTCCTGTCCAATCCAAGGTAAAATTTCCGCCGGTCCCTCCATTCGCTCCGCAACATCGGGAAGATAACTACTGTCTAAAATACGATCTTTAGAAGATACAAAGCGATTGCGCGTGCATTTGATGAACTATCTTAGCGTGAATGCCCACACATATCTATGAGCGAGTGACCGGACCTGACCAACGTTAACTCGGTCTAGGCATATGCATCTTGACTCTGGCGATCAACAACTCGAATATGCGTCATAGATAGAGGCCGTTCGGGAGAAACAAGATTGAAAAAACCACGGTAAAGCAATGTAGAAGTCGAGGAGGGAGGGGGGTTGCGAACGATCTGTACAGCCTCGGTACTGATAGCTATTCAATTAATGTACGAATACGTTCAAGAAGTTCATCGCACTCCTTCACAACCTCCTCCAGACCCAGTCTACCGTAAATTGTGGACCCTTCGACAACTAGACGCACAGCCTCCCGATACTGATCCTGGGCGCAATGCAGCACACCCCGATACCATAAAATGTTGGCCGAGAGGCGCATGTCTCCAATTCGGTCATATATTTGTTGGGCTTCTGAGTATGACTCTTCAGCCCTCGCGTATTCTTCCCTAGCTACGTGTACAAGCCCCATCCGGTCGAGGGACTGGGCGAGCCCGAGCTGATTCCCGATGCGAGAGTAGATGTCGCGGGCTTGGATGTACGATTCCTCCGCTTTAGTGTACTCCTCCCGCATATGGTACACGTCTCCCAGACCGTGGACCGATTGGGCAAACCCGAGCGGTTCCCCGACTTGGGAGTAGATATCGCGGGCTTGGATCAGCGATTCCTCGGCTTTGGAATACTCTTCCCGCACGAGGTACACGGCTCCCAGCCTGTCGAGCGTTTTGGCAAACTCGACCCGATTCCCGAGTTGAGAGTAGATGTCGCGGGCTTGGATGTACAATTCTTCGGCTTTCGAATCCTCGTCACGCAGTCGGTACACGTCTCCCAGACTGAAGACCGATTGGGCAAACCCGAGCTGATCCCCGATTTGAGAGTAGATGTTGCGGGCTTCCATGTACGATTCCTCGGCTTTGGAATACTCGTCCAGCGTTTGGTACACCTCTCCCAGGCTCCGGAGCGATTGGGCAAACCCGCGCTGATGCCCAGTTTGAGAATAGATGTCGCGGGCTTGAATGAACGATTCTTCGGCTTTGGAGTACTCGTTCCGCAGGAGGTACACGTCTCCCAGACTGTCGACCGACTGGGCAAACCCGAGCTGATGCCCGATTTGAGAGTAGATGTCGCGGGCTTGGATGTACGATTCTTCGGCTTTGGAATACTCGTCCCGCATTCGGTACACATCTCCAATTGCTTTCACCACCTTAGCCGTGGCCCGCTCATCTCCAACTGACTCAGCGACCTTTAAGGATCGTTGGAAGTACTCCTGAGCCTTAGTATACATGCTGTCTTCCAATTGGATCTGGCCAAGAGCGTACAAAAGTCCACTGGAGCGAGGTTCGGACAAATTGCCCACTTCTCGGGAGGAAGGCACGATCTGATTCTGTATAAATCTCCGTAAATGTCATTCAAGTAGAAGAGAAAAATTACACTACCATATATGAGATTGCTTGTCGGCATTTCACAGCTGTAGGTCGTTCGCTTGTATCCAATTTCCAACATTCCCTCATCAGACTGCATAGCGCCTTTATCTGGTGGAACTGATCATCTGTTTCAACGGGAGGAAGATCCCCTTTCGTGATGCGGACGATGACAATAATATTGTTCTCCTTCTCGAATGGGAAGTTTCCTGTGACAGCCTGGAACGATTGAGACTCAGGTTGAGCGACCCTTGCGATCCATCCCCAATCTTCTGTGACGCACCTCCCAGGAAATCCATCCCAGTGCCCAAATGTCACTGGCTAAACCAGGCAAATCCCCATGCAACAGTTCGGGGGCTGCCCATCGAACAGTCCAAGCTGGACCTGTCATTGTGATGAAGTCTCCGGAAGGAGCAATTTCGGCCGTCACCGACTCCGCCTCCTGTGCCTCCATTGCAGCCGAGTGGGGTGTTGGGGTCGCCTTGGCCGCGGGGACACCTTTTAACGCCGTCTCCGCGACTGAATCCACAGCACGAGCAGAGCCAAAGTCCGTAATCATCGCTCGGTTCTTACGATTGATAAGAATGTTCAGCTGTATTTAGGTAACTCTCAGTCCCGCGAAGAGAGGATTTCAATTCACCTACTGATTTGAGATCACCGTGACAGATTGGTGGGTCCCTTCCATGGAGGTAACTTAGTCCCCTGGCAACGTCGTCTATCTGTAACTTGGTGAGCTGAGAGATATAGATTCATACCCGAGGGTCATAGTTACCAAGGAGACCCGTTCCGGGAGTTCCCACTTCGCGGACCGGATGAATTCCCTCAAATTCCCATTCCCCTGCCAAGCAAACACCATCCAAGCAACACCCTGCTCAACATTTTCAACGAAGCCCAGAATTTCTACCACGCTCTCGTGGGAGAGGTTGTTTAGAAGATTGACTTCGTGAGCGAGCGGCTTACAGTAAGAGGGTAACAGGTCAGCATCGCTCGGTGCCGTCAATCGAGCACCCGGCAAGACTCACCGCAAGAGTTCGATCATCATCCGTGTCATCAAAACGCAGCTTCTTGACCGCCACGTACTCCTCCTCGTCTGATTCCGAGGAACCTGACTCCTTTCCTGAAGCGAGAATTGCTGCTTCGACTTCCGCTTTCCCGCCTGCCTTGGGAGGTTGGCCTTCGATCGGTTTGATCCTGGCACCGTCGATTCGGAGGTGTGATAAAGACTCGAGGACTTTCCTCTAACCCAAAGAAGCGAGATTAGTCCTTAAGAGTCTCGACAAACGGGCCGTCCGACCGCTCACCGGGTGGATTCTGAGACGCTTCATGTAATCTTCAACTTCGGCGATGGCGGCTTCTTGGGCGCTTGTCGAGCGACTCGATTGTTCCTTTTGGTTCATACTCTCACTCATCATAGACTAGCTCTGATAATGGTCTGCAGTTACAGGATATGGTTCTCTTGGGCCTGGGGGTGGACTGGCGGTGGTTGAATCAGGAGCGGGAATACGACAAACACGTGTTGTTTTCCCCTCTGATTGGGCGATGCGGACAACGTTGGATCGCCGCAATTCATCCTCCTCATATTTCCGTCTCTCGTTCTTGGATACGTGCGCGCGTTATGAGAATGGGGGGCATGAACGCACTAGTAGTTGATGGTATGGTGGAGCGGGCCGCTCCAAGGATGACTCTGACTAATCATTCAGGTCCCGGAACCTTTCCCGCCATACAGGTTTGAACCTCCATCGTAGCGGCGCGTGGAGGCGCCATTTCCCCGACGCTCTGGCCAAGATACGTAGTAAACATTGCACAATTCAATTTCAAACTTTTTTGTCCAAAGTCAGGAGAACACTAGTTGTTACTCTTCATTGGAATCGACCTTTCATACTCTCCGACGTGGACTATAAAACGGAGAGTATGAGTAACAGATTTATACTTGGGGTTGTTTTTGAAATGGAATGCCATCATTTTGGCTTCGAACCCGACAAGAACCAGGTCTCCTTGGCGGACGAGTATTCCTGCTCCACTTGCGCCGCAATGAATCCATCAAGCAATTTGAAGATGAAGTCATCCTCCTTCTCGACATTCGTTCATGCAATACATCCACCGATGCTTATGGATTCTTCGAGTATCAACCCTATGGAACGCGAGAAGTTGTGGATGCGTCGGGGCTCCGTGTCGTGGTCGGGAGGATCCAGCAAGGCACAACCTGGACCTTCGTGCGTCGCCCGGGAGTCTTTGAACACGCTACATACACTTATGCGGATGAAGATCCGGGCAGTGATGATTAACACGTACCTATATGTATTCATGTATCAGTTTCTTCTTTGATTATACGTATTTTATTGGTTTCTGGAAGACATGGTCGCTGAGGCGGGGTCATCCCCTCAGACTTTCGAGGATTATTGGCACAGATTTTCCGTTAAAAATCTATCCCAGAGTAAAAGCTCGGGAAATTTGGTAGACGGGGTCAAATCCGGAACCTAGCCAGGGGGCTGGGGTACACAGTGGAAGCGGGATGACATTGTCGAACCATTCTAGCCGTTGCCCCAGATTGAAACAAAAACATGTATCTCCCTGAGATAAATCTTTGTATTTCTGTTCTGCGAGCCACGGGCCCACGTTGACGGTGCGGCGCGGGCTAAGGCAGAGCACGGGCTGTCATGTTGACTTAGACAAGAGCGCCTCTGTATTGATGGCTATTCAAATTAATCGGCGAAGATCCTCGAGAAATTCATCACAGTCCTGCACATCCTGCTCCAGTCCCATACTACCGTAAATTGTGGACGCTTCGACAACTAGACGCTCAGCCTCCCCGTACTGACCCTGACCGCGATACAGCCAACCCCGATACCATAAAATATTGGCCGAGCTGCGTGGGGCTCCAATCTGGTGATAGATTTTTTGAGCTTCCAAGTACGAGTCTTCAGCCATCGTGTATTCTTCCCGAGCTGCGTGAAGACGTCCCAGCCCCTCGAACGACTGAGCCAAGCCGAGCCGATCTTCGCTTTGAGAGTAGATGCCGAGGGCTTGAGTGTACGATTCTTCGGCTTTGGAGTACTCGTTGCTCGTAAGGTACACGTCTCCCAGACTCCGGAACGATTGGGCAATGCCGAGCCGGTTCCCGATTTGGGAGTGGATGTCACGGGCTTGAATGTACAATTCTTCGGCTTGAGAGTACTCGTTACTCAGACGGTACACGTCTCCCAGACTTCGGACCGATTGGGCAACACCGAGGCGGTTCCCGATTTGGGAGTGGATATCGCGGGCTTGAATGTACGATTCCTCAGCTTCGGAATACTCGTTCCGCGTTTGATATACGTCTCCCAGACTTTTGACCGATTGGGCAAAACCGAGCAGATTCCCGATTTGAGAGTAGATGGTGCGGGCTTGAATGTACGATTCCTCGGCTTTGGAAGTCTCGTTTCGAATTCGGTACACGTCTCCCAGACCCTGGACCGATTGGGCAATGCCGAGCCGATTCCCGATCTCAGAGAAAATGTCGCGAGCTTGAACGTACGAATCTTCGGCTTTGGAGTCCTTTGCTCATCCGGTACACGTCCCCCAGGCTCCGGACCGATTGGGCAATGCCGAGCCGATTCTTGATTTGGGAGTGGATGTCGCGGGCTTGAATGTACGGATTAAACTATTTGGAATACTCGCTCCGAATCTCGTACACGTTTCCCAGACTCTTGACTGACTGTGCAAAGCCGAGCTGATCCCCGATTTGAGAGTAGATGTCCCGGGCTTGAATGTATGCTTCCTCGGCTCTGGAATACTCGTCCCGCATGTAGTACACATCTCCTAGACTACTGTAGTGTTTCGCTAACACCGGCGCACATGGGACAAGGGACAATTTTCTTACCGGCGTAATCATACCGGAGGGACGGCGCGCGCGGCTGGGACACCGGACAAATTTTGACCGGAGCGGATGCCAGCGGCTGGCGACCCGGCAGTACTACCGAGTGCATAAAGCGGGACCTCGCGGGACAGACAAAATATTATGTAATTTAGGTTTTAAACTTTTCCATCACTTCTGTGACCAGGAGGAACGGGAGCAGAGGACCTCCAAGGGGCGACGGGCAGGGGGAGTCTCCTTCTTCGAGTCACATAGATATTCACACGCAAGTCAAAATCCCTTTTGCTTCTCCCTCCTCCCTCTCTCCTCCCTCGCTCCTCTCCCTTCACTCCTCGTGCATCGGCAAGTCGTGTACTCTCATTTGGTTGTGTTTTGCAACGGATTCACCACGAGGGTAGCAGCTAGCGGCAGCAAGAATTGCTTTTTCGCCACGGACCGCTTTCACTAGCTCAGGACACGTCGGAGTTTGTATCATGGCAAGGAGGTGCGGGGGATCTCAGACTCAACAATGGAGTATATTCCTGATCTGGACTGCGTTATTCCTTATTTAGCGCGGGTGAGAAAGGAAAGCTCGGTTCAACTCCGCTCACGGGGGCTTCAAAATGTTCAAGAGTGCGGTTTTGAGGTTCGTCCCCCCCCTCCTCCCAAAATCCCCGTCTGAGACTCATCGCTACACTCTCTCTTAGAATATAATTTGCTCTTTTCCATCTAAACATCCGACCTCTGCATGTCTGAAGGAAACACTCTTGGTATGTCCTCAAACATCCAGATGATGCGTTCGCTAATCACAGCCTTGCTCGGATCTCTTCAGTCATTGACCTGGACGGAGAAGATATGGACGGCGATCCCATCCTCGACCTTCCCCCTTCTCGGATCTGGGATGCCCTCGTTCCTCCCAATTCCCTTTCCATTACAAGTCTTCTTCTGCGCTTCCCTCACCGCCCCACTTCCTCACGTCCTACCATGGCTTTTCATCGTAATCCACCCACCCACTTTACCTCGCCGGACGAGTTGGAGTTCGACTTGACCCTGGCTACAATCCAAGCGTGTCCTATCCCATCCCTTGCATCCATCGAAAGGATCCGCAACGGCCTCGCCAACGCCCAAGCCACCGGATACCAGTCGATCTCTCTCTCTCTTGGACCCCTCGACGGTCTCTTTCCTTTTTGGATAGAGAAGTGTCTTACTCAACTGGGAATGGCGGAGAAGTCGGCATGCTTATGGCGCGCATCGCTGCGGTGGCTGGAGAGTGGTGAACCCGATTCCATGGAGCTCCCGGTTCGGAGTAATTGCACCTCCCGGCTTAATGTCCTGGGGTGGTACGAGCATCTACGACGATTCCGAACGGCATGTTTAAGGGGGACCGATCTCGCCGCCTTTCTCAGCGACGCATGGCTCACGGACGAGCACATGAATGCCGCTGGCGACTGGATCAATATCCAGCTTGGGGAGAACTCGCACACGAGGGTGTTGAACACCCATTTCCTCGGCTCCCTAGCCCTCAACCGTTCTCGATATCCCACCTGGAATCCGACTCGTCCGCGGCAACTCGACACACTAGTTACCAATGGTCACATCACCTTCCTCATGATTCCTGTTCATCTCCATCACCACTGGACATACTTATACATCGACCTCATCAACCGGAGCTGCGTCTATTTTGACTCGCTCAATCCCGACAATTTCTTTACCCCGGACGGCATCTTGCCGCTCCTTGACTGGTGGCTTGCCTCTGTTCTGCCATTGCCAGTTGAGGAGGGGCTTTCAGAGGAAGATGGGCGTGACTTTGAGGTGGACGAGCAGACGGATGGCCACTCTTGTGGGGTTGCGGTTTTGAGTACCATGGCCCATGTTGCTCTCGGCAGTGAACCGTGGTCGCAGGAGCAATCAAAGTTGCACCGAGAGATGTGGTTCCTTCGCCTCTCAGAAGAATTTGTGGTTTCTAGCTCTGTAAGTCTACATGTTTTGCCTTGTAAAACCCCAGAGTCTCATGTGTTATTATTATTTGGCCTTAGAATGGGGGTTATTCATGTAATGATCGACCTTTCTCCCCTCTGCCTTTTGACTTCGATCCGGAAGAAACCCTTGAAGCGGACTTTGACCCTGTGGTCTCTTCGCTTTCACCTCAGCCAAGACTACTGTCCGCTCCGTCATCGCTCGCTCAGGAGCAAAAGGAGCCTGTCCCTCGTCCTTGTCCTCTTCCGGCATCCCCTCCTCTTGCAAAACTTGAAGCCTCAAGCCTGAAACCAAGTCCGTCTGCAGGCTCGAACACGACTCAGCAAAAACCTGCGCGACCGATGGCCCGTTTGCAACAGACCAAACTCCAATACCCAAAAATTAGTCGTGAGAAGTGGCTGGCGATGCAGAGTTCAAAGCCTCAGAGGAGTTGTGAAGAGATAGAAGAAGCGAGGGAAAAGGTTCATCAAGATCATATTCGGCAGCAGGAAGAGAGGAAGATATATGAACGGGAGAGGAAGCGCAACTACCGAAAGAGAGTCGCCAACGAAGAGATTGCCTCAGGGATTCGGCACGCTAATGGAAAGAAGCGGAAGATTGTTCCAGTAAGTAAAGGCTACCTGAACTTCTGTACTGTCTTCTTACTTTTATTATTTCCAGCTCCAGCTTCATCACCCAGAACCGTCGACTCTTTCCATACTTTCCATGGCTGATGCAACACGTCCGTACCGCGAGATTCGTGCCCACGATCACCAGAAAACCAAGAAGAACTGCGGTCGAAAGGGACACAGGGCCACCGAGCCAGCTCGGCGTATGCGGTGGTTAAACCGCCTTGTCTTCCCTCACATCGATACCGTCGCTCGTCAGGTCGGGTACCCCTACAGCCCGAGGGAGATTGTCCGTCGCCTGAAGTCCCAGTTCCCTGATCTCTTTGCAAAGCTTCTCCCGCAACGTATTTCGGATTGGCGTGATCCGAAATTTCCCGATCAGCTTGTCTGGCGTCCTTTTGTTACGGACGCACTAGAAAAGGGGGATATACCAAAGAAGAAGGCCTCATGGAAGTTCATACTTGTAAGCTCCTTCCAAAATTGCTTGAATCCAGTGACTAACTCCCGTTCAAGGATGACTATCCTCAGCTAGTATCAGCGATTCGGAGTAACCTCAAGAAAATGCGAACAGCAGGGATCCCCCTGGACCTCAATACCATCCGCGGCCTGATGATTGCACAAATCAACCGTGAAGCACCAGAGGTCTTCAAGCGCCAAACCGCCACGGGCCAGGTTTTTGGCTGCTCTCCTAGTTTTGTGCGCCGTTTCGTCCGGAAACGGCTCCGCTGGTCATTCCGCCGAGCAACAAAAGCCGCCCAGGTAACTCCAAAAGATGCACCTGAGGTCACCAAGAGGGCCTTTCTCCGCATGGCCTGTACCATCCGAGACGAACAAATCCCGCCAGCACTTGTCATCAATGCGGACCAGACCCAAGTCGTGCTCGCGCAAGGCACCAAGGCATCGTACGCTGAGACGGGCTCAAAGCAGGTGGATGTTGTCGGTCAGACTGAGAAGCGGGCATTCACCCTGATGCTGTCTGCATCTCAAAGCGGCGAGGCCCTTCCTTTCCAAGCTATCTACGCTGGGAAGGACCCTCGAAGATCGCTTCCAAAACCAACATCTTCCGCCTACGATGAATTGATATCGCTCGGCCACCGTTTTGATGTTTCTCAGACCTCAAACTATTGGGCTACGCAAACCACGATGCGACACTACGTCAGTCACATTGCTGTGCCTTACTTCCAGCGGAAGATAAAGGAGCTCGGCCTCCCAGAGAACCAGCGCTGCATCCTGTATCTTGATGTATGGTCAGTGCATCGATCCGCCGAGTTTCGAACTTGGTTGCGGAAAACATATCCCTGGATTCTTCTCCAATATTGCCCTGGTGGGTGCACGTCGCTGTTTCAGCCTTGCGATGCCAACCTCAACCGGGTCGCAAAAGAGGCTATTCGGCGGGCTGCCCTGGACGATATCATAACGGAGACAACAGGGCAGCTTGAAGCGGGTACCACTGCGGAGTTGGTAATCCTGGACAAGACAATTGGTCCTCTTCGGGATCGTACCCCACGTTGGCTTTTGGCCGCATGGAAGGCAATCAACCAACGTGATCTAGTTCTTAAGGTTAGTTGGCTCAATGAACTTATCACATACAGATGCTGACATTTGCTGAACCCTTACAGTCTTGGGAACTGTGTACTACTGGCGACTTCAATCTATCGCACGAAAGTCTCACAAGCCGCACTGCTCGGCAAGCCATTTTGGATATGCGGTCAGCCGATCCCAAATTTTTCGCAGAGATTACAACCGGCACCATAGAAGAGCCCGAGGAAGTAGCAACCTATCAGGAAGACAAAGAAGGATCCGAGGTGGAAGATGATGGATCTGGCTCCGGCTCCGAGGACTCCAATGACGACTTCTACGAGTCTGAGGACAGTATTTGGCCAAAGGATGCGGCGGATACTTCTGGAGATGGAGACATAGAAGGAGATGCCATCATGGCAGATCCGCCACGGCCAGTAAGGGAGTGCGCCAAGAAGTGCAAGCAGTCTGTAGCAGAGTGGCTCGGTGGCTATCAAGATGAGGACGCCAGCGACTTTGAGGAGTAGCCAAACCGTAGGAAAGAGCGTGACGACTCGTACGAGATGCTCTATCCTTGGCAGATCAATGAGGGTACCTTTCTTTCCAATGCATGTCATAGCTTTTAGATCTACTATATTTATATATTCCTCTTGATTTTGGGCCAAATTCGGAAATCTCGGACTTACCGGCGGGGACACCTGTCCCGAGGCGGCGCGACCCCTTGGGACACGGGACAACGCAAAATTTGGGCGGACCGGATAGGGGGTCGGGACAAGGGACATCCGGTATTAGCGAAACACTACAGTATCGACCGATTGCGCAATGCCCATCCAATTCCCGGTTTGAGAGTAAATGCTGCAGGCTTGAATGTACGACTCCTCGGCTTTGGGATACTCGTCCCGCATTCGGTACACGTCTCCCAGACTGCTGACCGATTGGGCAAAGCCGGACTGATCCCCAATTTGAGCGAAGATGTCGCCGGCTTGAGTGTACGATTCTTCAGCTTTGGAATACTCGTTCCGCATTCGGTATACATCTCCCAGACTTTTGACCGACTGGGCGAAGCCGAGCCGATCCTCGATTTGTGAGTAGATGTGGCGGGCCTGAATGTACGATTCCTCGGCTCTGGAATACTCGTCCCGCAGGTGGTACACCTCTCCAATTGCTTTCACCACCTTAGCCTTCCCCCCTTCATCTCCAACTGACTCAGCAACCTTGAGAGATTGTTCAAAGTAGTCCTGAGCTTCCGTATACATACTGTTTCGCATTTGAATCCGTCCAAGAGCATACAACAGCCCGCTGGAGAGAGTTATGGACAAACTGCCCGGTTCTCTGCGTTAGGGTACGATCTGATCCTGTGGAACCCCTTATAAATGCCGGTCAAATAGAATGAGAAAAGTACCATACCATCCATGAGACGATTGGCTGGCATTTCACTGCTGTAGGTCGCCAATTTCCAACATTCCCTCATCAGACTGCATAGCGCCTTAATTTGGTGGAACTGATCATCGTTTTCAACGATAGGGAGATCCCCTTTCGTGATTCGAAGAACAGCGGCAACATCATTCTCCTTGTCGAATGGGAAGTTTCCCGTGACAGCCTACAGTGGTTGAAACTCAGGTTAAAAGACCCCTATGAGCCTTCCCCAATCTACTCTAACGCACCTCCCAGCAAATCCATCCGAGTGCCCAAATGTCACTAGCCAAACTAGGCAAATATCCATCCAACAGTTCGGGGGCCGCCCATCGAACAGTCCAAGCAGGACCTGTTATTGTGATGAAATCTCTGGATAGAGCGATCTCAGCTGTCAGCACCTCCGCCTCCTGTGCTTCCATTGCCGGGGAGTGTGGTGTCTGGGTCGCATTCGCCGCGCGGGAATTCTTAAACTCCCTTTCCACCACTGAGTCCACAGCACGCGCAGATCCGAAGTCGGTAATCACTGCTCGGTTCTCCGAGTTCACAAGAATGTTGAGCTATATTTAGGTAAGTCTTAGGCCTGGCGGCGAGGGTATGTCATTTTGACCCACCGATTTGAGATCACCATGACAAATTGGTGGGTTCATTCCATGAAGGTAACTTAGTCCTGTTGCAACGTCGTGTATCTGTAGCTTCATAAGCGAAAAGAACTGGGCTGAGATGCGAGGGCCGCACGTACCAGGGACACACGTTCCGGGAGCTCCCACTCCGCGGATCGGATGAACTCCCGCAAGTTGCCGTCCTTCTCCCAGGCAAAAACCATCCAAGCGACTCCTTTCCCAATGTCTTCGACGAAACCAACAATCTTTACTACGTTCTTGTGGGAGAGGTGGTTCAGGAGATTGACTTCATGGGCGAGCGGCTTAGAGGGTGTTGAGGGGTAAGGATCGCTAACTGCTCTTAATAGAACGCCGGCGAAGACTCACCGCCAGAGTTCGATCACCATCGTTGTCCTCATCAAACCGGAGCTTCTTGACCGCTACGTACTCCTCCTCATCGGATTCCGAGGAACTCGACGAGCGCGCTGAAGCGAGTATTGCAGCCTGGACATCCGCTTTCCCGCCTCCCTTGCGGGCTTCGATTTCCAGTGGCTTGATTCGGGCTTTGTCGATTCGGAGGTGCGACAGAGACCGGAGGACTGTCCTCTAAACCAGAGAAGCGAGATTAGTCCTTAAGAGTCTCGAAGAACGGCTGTACCATCCCAGGGCTCACCGGACAGATTCTGAGACGCTTCATGGCATTGTCAACATCGTCGATGACGGCCTCTGTGGCAATTGTCGATCGACCTACTTGTTCCTCCTCGTTGGTATTCTCACACATCGTAGAATTATTCTGATTGAGGTATGCAATAGCTAGAAGCGGTTCGGTTGGGGCTGGGAGGTTGATTGATTGGGCACGGTGGTCGGGGTTTCATGAATCATAAGCGGAGACATGGGAAAAACGCAGTCCCTTCGATCTGATTGGACGACGCAAAGCACATCGTTGCATACGGCCTCTATTCATGCTCTTTATCATTTCATATATCCATAGGTGGCATTTTCACCCATCATTCGGGCTTGGACGCAAATGCTTGATTGAGACGGGTTTCTGTCACGCAGTCCTTGCCATGCGGTAATTTATCACGTATCGGTGCCTAAAAGCGAAAGAATCTACAACTTCAGAGCCCGAGGTTCCAATCGAATAGCGGACTATGTGTAACTCAGAGGAAAGGAAAGCCACAACAGAGCAGGTGCAACAGACCACGAGGCGGTGCACGAGAGAGCTACGCGTTCCTCCCGCCGCCACAGTCGGTCGATCTCGTCGCCGAATGGACTCCTTAGGACTCCTCTGCTACGCAACATCGTTTTCTCCCGTCTCGGCCAACTTCGGTCACGCTCTTTTCCGCTGCTTCGAACGTCCGCTCCGGAATTAAGGATCTTATCCAGCGCCCTCCAATGGGTTACGATAGAGGTCGTATCTTCACCGACGGCTGAAGACAAAGGGCCCCTGCAGGATGAACCTCTTTCAAAAAACCTTTACGATTCCGATTCTCCCCAGCTCCAGCCAAAATTCCCCTGTGCGAAAGATGGTCTCCACTGAGCGACACGCAATGGACCGGTGGGGACAAGTCTTTTCAAGACTCGTTCCGAGGTGAACCAAACGGTGCGTAATCGTAAAAGTCGAGGATTTTCTTTTCTTTGAAGATGGCTATCAGGTGTTGGTGGGTTGGCGTGTCTTGTCCTCGGGGGTCTTGAACGTATTCGCTAGGCGATTTGAGAGCCGCCTCTTCTTCCCTTTTCCCACAACTCCAAGTGATCTCGACAGTCGCCGTTGACAGAATTGAACCGCGTAGCACGTCGTCGAGTCTTCAGTGGGTAAGACGCGCTTTCCGCATGGGGGTAGTGAAGGAGAAAGAAGTCCATCTTCTCGGCGTGACACAGTTGCCTTGGACGCGGGAATGGGGAGTAAAGTTGTGAGAGCGCCGACGACACGGTTTTGAACCGAGTCGGGCAAGAATGGAGGGTGTAAAGAAAAGCCTAAGCGAAATGGATGATCAAGACGAAGTTCCATTGCCAACCCAAGGAGGACACACCTGTTAACGCCGGTCTTTCTGTCTTCGCGTTTCGTGCACCAACGCAAAGCCGGCTCAACCCAGGGAGTTGGGGCATTTGCAAGCGTATTACTAGGGCCAGACGATCGGATAGGGATGCTGGGGTTGTTCCATCCGGTGTAGCGGCAAGAGGCAAACACAGTGGTGCCGATTCTTCCTTCGTCTCCTCTCCAGAAACTCCCGTCGAAATGCTCGATAACAGTGAAAAGCTTCATCGCCCTACTCCAAAGTGCAATCACGCGGTAGTTTCGTCTGTACGCAACAGGGTGAATCCTCTTGGGTTGGGCTGGACAGAAGCTGTGGTATTGGTGGTCGGTTTGCCTGAATGAATGAGGGGTTGAAGGCAACGTTGATACGGCAACCACGAACTACCGAGTTGCGTATAGGGAAAATTGCAATCCGCAGCTTCTTCGATGACGTTCTTCCTCAAATTATAATGCCGCTGTGCAGTCTACATGCGGATTTTGGTCAATATCAAGTCCGAACCCCGAAGAAAGGCAAAAACGAACTGACCTCGAGCCTGATAACCCACTCTCATGATGAGGTGGAGGTGATTCGGGGAGGCAAAGGTGCCCATTCCGTGATGCCAAGTCGGTCAAGAGTGTGCGGAGTTGGGATGCTGCTGGGACTCCCCGGCCAGAGTATTGAGGCACAAAGCGGTACGGTGGGTTAACCGAGGTTCGTCCCACCGCATGCCGATCCTGTAGCGTTTGACCTAACGCAAGTGAACACCTTCGCCCAGTGGTGGAGTCACCTTTCGGTCCATCGCGCTGTTGTGGACGTGAAAGTCCTGTAAGGCCGGGGAAGGAACGCTAAACGCCCTCTCCACCGAGTCGTTCTCGTTGTCGACCAAGTACCCTCCTGTCATTGCAACAGGGACGAATCCTCGAAACGTTCGGGCTAAAACACAGTGCACTGATGGTCGATGATGCCCACTGGATTGTGCGCTAGGACGGCTTTCCATTCCTGAGGGTCGTCCAAGCCCTCCGCGGCGGGACCGATATTGGAGGTGAAGAGAGAAGGATGTCCCGCGTCAATACGTCGAGGCCGTGGCCAATATCCGGGGTTGCGAGGTGTCCTAGTACACCCAGTCGACGGTGTAAACTATGATCTCCGCAGGCAGTTCCCCTGACGAGGTGGAATGCCTGGACGTTTCGGAAGCCGGTTTTGGCGAGCTGCTCGGTGCAGGATGGATTTATAGATTGTCTAATCCGTAAAACAGCTGGGATGGCAGGGTAGTAGGTTCGAGGTTGGACTTGGTGTAGGTTTGGACTTGGACGCTTCTCAAACCATGGCTAGAACAGATCATCGAAAGGTCAGCAGGATGTTCGTCGAGCATGAGAGAGGGAAAGGCGAGACTCAGAGTGCCAAGCAGTGATTCACCTTTGAGCTTCCGACGACTTCGTAGTACCTTTAGAGTTTGGTTTATTTGAGAGGTGGGGTTTTAGAAGCGGTTGATGCGTATAGGGAGAGAGGAGAGGATTGCTCCGAAAAGTGGTGTTAGCGGACGGGATTTTTCGTCTCAGCCTTGAATCGTACACAAACAGAAACTGATGGCCGTGACCGTCGGCACTGTCGGGTGCCCTGGAGACGCTGATGGTTGGGTTGACGTGATGCAGTAGTCTCGGGGTTGGTCTTGATTGAAACGCTCCCACACGACGCGTCTGTGCAATGCATTGCTTTGTCACCCACGACGCCTGTTCCAGCCTGTCCGGCCTACTCACAGAGGCTGAGGGGGGGTAGAAGCCGTAAAAGATTACTTCTTTTATTGTTCAAGCACAGATTCAACAACCAGGGGGGAAGGATGGAATGGGTACTGTCCCATACAAGTCGGAATATCCGCCGGGTAGGCTGTCCACTGAGGACACAACCACAGTCGAAAACCGATCCGACACAAAGCCACTGTACGGACCTGAAAAAGGTAACTTGGTCCAGGCATGTTAACTCTAGGCATTAACAAGCCAAAGACATGGTATTAAGATGAGCCGTTCTGGCGAACACGAGTGCAAGGACCACGGTACAGTAAAGCAACGCGGAAGCTCCGGGTCCATGGGGGACCGGAGAACGATATGTGCAGCCATCACGTTGAGCACTATTCAATTAATCGACGAACGTTTTCAAGGAATTCGTCACACTCCTCTACAAGCTGCTCCAGACCCAGTTTACTGTAAATGGTGGAGGCTTCGATAATCAGACGCTCAGCCTCCCGGTACTGACCCTGATCGTGATGCAACCAACCCCGAGACGACAATATACTGGCTGAGCCCCGCGGATCTTCAATCTGGTGATATATTTCTTGAGCTTTCAAGTATGACTATTCAGCCCTCATGTATTCTTCCCGAGCTACGTGGACCCACCCCATCCCCTCGAACGACTGGGCGAAGCCGAGCCGGTCACCGATTTGAGAGTAGATATCACGGGCTTAAATTTAGGACCCTTCGGCTTTGGAATACTCGTCCCGCATGTAGCACACCGCGCCCAGACTCTTGACCGATTGGGCAGATCCGAGCCGATCCCCGATTTGAGAATAGACGTCACGGGCTTGAATGTACGATTCCTCGGCCTTGTAATACTCGTCCCGCATTCGGTAAAGATCTCCCAGACTCTGGACCGATTGGGGAAAGCCGAGCCGATTTTCTATTTGAAAGTGAATGCCGCGGGCTTCGATGTACGCTTCCTCGGCTTTGGAATACTGGGCCCGCATTCGATAAAGGTCTCCCAGACGCTCGACCGATTGGGCAAGGCCGAGCCGATCCTCAATTTGAGAGTAGATGTCGCGGGCTTGAATGTACGATTCCTCCGCTTTTGAATGCTCGTCCCGCATGTAGTACACCGCTCCCAGACTCTTGACCGATTGAGCAAATCCGAGCCGGTCCCCGATTTGAATGTAGATGTCGCGGGCTTGAATGTACGATTCTTCGGCTTTGGAATACTCGCCCCGCACGTAATGCACGTCTCCCAGGCTCTTGACCGATTGGGCAAAGCCGGGTCGATTCCCGATTTGAACGAAGACGTCGCGGGCTTCGATGTGCAATTCCTCGGCTTTGGAATACTCGTCCCGCATTCGGTAAACGTCACCCAGACTCTGGGCCGACTGGGCAAATCCAAGCCGATTTCCGATCTGTGAGTGAACCCCGCGGGCTTGAAGGTAAGATTCCTCGGCTTGAGAGTACTGGTCCCGCCTTCTGCACACGTCTCCAAGACGCTCAACTGATTGAGCAAAGCCCAGCCGGTTCCCGCTTTGAGAGTAGATGTCGCGGGCTTCGATGTACGATTCCTCAGCTTTTGAATATTCGTTCCGCATTCGGTAGACGTCTCCCAGACTCATGACAGATTGGGCAAAGCCAAGCTGATTCCAGATTTGAAAGTAGCTGTGGCGGGCTTCGATGTAGAGTTCCTCAGCTTTAGAATACTCGTTCCGCATTCGGTGCACGTCTCCAATTGCTTTCATCACCATAGCCTTCCCCCCCTCATCTCCAACTGACTCATCAACCTTAAAAGACTGTTCAAAGTACCCCTGAGCATTCTTAAACATGTTGTTCCACATTTGGATCCAGCCAAGAGCATACAAAAGTCCGCTGGAGCGAGTCACAGACAAACTGCCCGCCTCTCTGCGAGAGGGTACGATCTGGTCCTGGAGAAGCCCTTATGAGCTCCGGTAAACTAGAGAAGAAAAGTACACTACCATCCATGAGATGATTTGTTGGCATTTCACAGCTGTTGGTCGCTCGCTCGCTTGTATCCAGTGTCCAACATTCCCTCATCAGACTGCATAGCGCCTTAATTTGGTGGAATTGATGGTCGCTTTGAACGTTAGGAAGATCCCCTTTTGTGATCCGAAGGACAACGGCAACATCATTCTCCTTGTCGAATGGGAAATTTCCCGTGACAGCCTATACGACCGAACCTCAGGTTGGAACGACCCCTATAACCACTTCCCAGTATAGTTTGATGCACATCCCAGCAGATCCATCCAAACGCCCAGATATCGCTGGTTAAACCAGGCAAATCTCCATCCAACAGTTCGGGGGCTGCCCATCGCACAGTCCAAGCGGGACCCATCATTGTGATGAACTCTTCCGATGGACCAATCTCAACTATCAGCGCTTCCATGTCCTGTGGCCCCGTTGCATTTGAGTGCGGTGGTGGGGTCACTTTGGCCCCGCGAACACCTTTGGACCCCCCTTCCACCATTAAATCCACGGCACGTGCGGAGCCAAAGTCCGTAATCACCGCTCGGTTCTCCGGATTGACAAGAATGTTCAGCTATATTCAGGTGAGTCTCAGTCCCCGCAAAGAGAAGGTGTCTATTCGACCTACTGATTTGAGATCACCGGGACAGATTGCCGGGTCCCTTCCATGGAGGCAACTCAGCCCCTTCGCCACGTCGTGTATCTATAACCTCGTAAGTGAAGGGAGGTCATTTGAGATCGCAGGACCGGACACACCAAGGAGACACGTTCCGGGAGTTCCCATTGTGCGGACCGGATAAACTCCCTCAAATTCCCATTCTGCTCCCAAGCAAATACCATCCAAGCGACCCCCTGCCCAACATCTTCGACGAAGCCCAAAATCTTTACTACGTTTTCGTGAGAGAGATCGTTTAGAAGATTCACTTCGTGAGCAAGTGGCTTAGAGTAAGGTGTTGACGAGTCAGGATTCCTCGGCGTTGTCGCATCGGTCAAGACTCACTGCTAGAGTCCGACCATCGGGAATGCCCTCATTAAAATGCAGCTTCTTGACCGCCACGTCTCTTCCTCATATGAATCCAAGAGCCGCGAGGATTCTGTTGAAGCGAGTATTGCTGTTTCGACATTCGCCTTCCCGCCTGCCTTGGGGGGTTGACCCTCAAGTTCGATCGGCTTGATCTCGGCTCTGTCGATCCGTAGGTGCGATAAAGACTCGAGAACTTTCCCCTAAAGCAAAGAGTGAGATTAGTTCTTTAGAGTCTCCATGAAGGGGCTGTGCCGTCTCACCGCTCACCGGGCAGATTCTGAGGCGCTTTCCGGCATCTTCGCCTTCGACGGCCCCTTGGGGACTTGTCGCACTTTTTCCTTGTTCCTTCTCACTCATAGCAGGATAGCTCGGATCACGGTCTGCGGTGGTAGGATGTGGTGCTGAAGGTGGACCGATTGTGCAAGGTGGTGGTTCAATCAGAAGCGGAGGCTGTGACCAATTTGCGGCGCAAACAACGAACCCCGTCGCGAACGCGTGCGCAATAGAAATACTCGCCGTACTATAATAGTCACAAACGATCGTGGATGATGAAAAGAAGGGTATTAGAGTGATGAACTCAGCACGTGTGACCAAACCTGCCCACCATGAGCGATTGAATCCAATCGGTGTATCTAGAATGGGACCCTTACATACCAAACCGGCACGGGGAATAGAGGGGGCTGACCAATACTTTAAATGGATATCCTCATCCGAACTTCGACGGGGCCACGCAGGGTCTACCGGGCTCGGCATGTGCGTCTCGTCTCTTGGTTTCCGGCAAACGCCAACGATGAACGCGAATACCCGCCCAATAGACCGATAAACCGAACAAAATATGGAAAGAAACTGGGACTTGAAATCAGGATGATAGTAATTTGTCTGCTTGCAACTCTGCGACACAAGCAAGTGTAATCTCGACCATCTATGCGGGATGGGGTACGTATTTACCAAAACACTGATATTAAAGGTACAACGGTCATTGAATGAAAGAGGCGGTGTAGGGATGGGCTGTCTTGGAGGGACACAAGTACAAGAACCATGGACATGCTCTGCATTGATCACTATTACATTAATCGATGTATCTCTTCAAGAAATTTATTGCACATCTCCACTTTCTGCTCCAGACCCTGTCCATCATAAATTCTGCAAGCTTCGCCAACCAGACGCTCGGCCGCCTCGTACTGAGACTGCTTGCGATGTAGCAATCCCAGGTCCCATAATATGTTGGCCACGGCACCCAAGGCTCCAATCCGGTAGTATATTTGTTGAGCCTCCAAGTAGGACTCTCGAGCCTTTGCATATTCTCCCCGAGCAGAGTGGACGCCCCCTGTCCCTTTGAACGACTGAGCCAAGCCGGGCTGATCCCCGATTTGGGAGTAGATATCGCGGGCTTGACTGTGCAGCTCCTCGGCTTTGGAATACTCATCTCCCATGCTGTACACGTTTCCCAAGCCCGTAAGCGTTTGGGCAAAGCCGAGCTGATCCCCAATTTGAGAGTAGATTTCGCGGGCTTGAATAAACAATTCTTCCGCTTTAGGATACTCCTTTCGCATGCGGTAGACATCTCCTAGCTTGTGGACCGATTGTGCAAAGCCGATCTGACTCCCAATTTCAGAGTAGATTTCACGGGCTTGAATGTACGATTCCTCGGCCTTGGAATACTCGCCACGCATGCGGTACACGTCTCCCAGACTCCTGACCGAATGTGCGAAGCCAAGCTGATCCTCGAGTTGAATATATATGTCGCGGGCTTGAATGTATGATTGCTCGGCTTTGGAATATTCGGTCCGTATGTGGTACGTGTCTCCCAAACTCTTGACCGATTGGGCAACGCCGAGCTGATCTCCAATTTCAAAGTAGATCTTGCGGGCCTGAATGTGCGATTCCTCAGCTTTGGAATACTGGTTCCGCATGCGGTATATGTCTCCTAAACTGTCAACCGACTGCGCGAATCCGAGCTGATTCCCCATCTGAGAGTAGATGTCGCGGGCTTGGATGTACAATTCCTCGGCTTTGGAATACTCGTCCCGCATCTGGGACACGTCTCCCAGACTCTTGGCCGATCGGGCAAAGCCGAGCCGATCCCCGATTTCAGAGAAGATATCGCGGGCTTGAATGTACGATTCCTCGGCTTTGGAATACTCGTTTCGAATGAGGTACACGTCTCCCAAACTGCTGACTGACTGTGCGAAGCCGAGTTGATCCCCGATTTGAGAGTAGATATCGCGGGCTTGAATGTACGATTCTTCGGCTTTGGAATACTCGTTCTGCATGCGATACACGTCTCCCAACCCGTCAACGGATTGAGCAAATCCGAGATAATCCCTGATACCAAAGCAGATGCTACGGGCCTGGATGTAAGATTTCTCTGCATCGGAATATTCGCCTTGCAGGTAGGATGTGTATCCGATTGCGCCCAATGCCCTACCCTTGCCTCCTTCATCTTCAACTGACTCGGCGACCTTGAGAGATTGATCAAAATAGTCCCGAGCCTCAATCAACATGCTGTTCGTTAATTGATTGTGGCCAAGAGCGTATAAAAGCCCACACGAGCGAGTTGACAACAAACTGCTCCCTTCTCTCCGTGACGGTATGGCCGAATCCTGCAGAAACCCCTGTGAATCCCAAATAGTTACAAATAAAATTGTGCCCTACCATCCATGATACTACTTGTTGGCATTTCACGGCCGTCGGTCGGTCGCTTGTATTCAATTTCCAACAGTCCCGCATCAGACCGCAGAGCGCCTTAATTTGCTTGAGTTGATCGTCATTTTCAACGGGAGGAAGATCCCCTTTCGTGATGCGTACGATGGCAACAATATTGCTCTCGTTGTCAAATGGAAAATTGCCGGTGACAGCCTAAAGCAGTTGGAAATCAGGTTGATCAAACACTTCGAGATTCCCGCAACCGACGTTGACGCACCTCCCAGCAGATCCATCCGAGCGCCCAAACGTCACTGGCTAAGCCAGGCAAATTTCCGGCCAACAGCTCAGGAGCTGCCCATCGAATAGTCCAAGCCGGACCTGTCATCGTTATGAACCCTCCGGATGGAGCAATTTCGGCTGTCGGCGCCTCCGCCTCCCGTGCTCCCAGTGCATCTGAGTGCAATTTTGGGGTTGTGTTGGTCGAGCGAACACCTTTTAACGCCCCTTCCGCCACTGAATTCATAGCGCGAGCAGATCCAATGTCCGTGATGACCGCTCTGTTCTCCGAGTTGACCAGAACGTTGAGCTACATTCAGGTAAGTCTCTGCTCCGGTGACGGGAGAACGCCTATTTGACGTACTGATTTGAGGTCACCGTGACAGATTGGTGGGTTGCTTCCATGGAGATAACTCAGTCCCTTCGCAACGCCGTCTATCTGTAGCTTCCTCAGTGAAAAAGAATCGATCTGGCTTCAAAGGCTCACCAAGGAGACACGCTCCGGGAGCTCCCACTTCGCAGACCGGATGAACTCCCGCAAGTTGCCATTCTTCTCCCAGGCAAAAACCATCCAACCGACCCTTTCCCCAACGTTTTCGACAAACCCAACAATTCTTACCAAGTTCTCATGGGACAGATTGTTTAGAAGATTCACTTCGTGAGCAAGTGCCTTAGAGTAAGTTGTTAGTGTTATAGATTCTCCGCATAGAGCATCGTGAAGGCTCACTGCAAGCGTTTGATCATCATTGGTGTCCTCACCAAAACGCAGCTTCTTAACCGCCACGTACTCCGCGTCTTCAGACTCCGAAACACCTGGGGGCTGCGCCGAAACGAGTATTGCAGCCTCGACATCCGCATTGCCACCTGCCTTCGGGGCTTGACCTTCAATAGGTTCGATTCGGCCCACGTCAATTCGGAGATGCGATAAAGACTCGAGGACGTTCCTCTGAATCAAAGAAGCAAGATTAGTCCTTTAGGGTCTCGGTGAGTGCCCAACCGCGCACCAGGCTGATTCTGAGCCGCTTCATGGCATCGTCGGCATCGTCAGCATTGTCAATGACGACATCTTGGGCGCTTGTCGAACGACAAGCTTCTTCCTTCTCATTAATGTTTTCACTCATTGTAGAGTAGATCTTATGCGGTATATAATGGTAGGAGACACTCGTGTCGGGGCTGGGGTGTTCCAATGATTGAGCACGGTGGTGGTTGACTCACACGGTGGTGGTTGAATCAGAAGCGGAGGTACGACAAACACTGGGCCATGTTCACCGCTTACCGACGCAAGCCCAATTCACTCCGAGCGACGTAATATTCCCCACTCCTGATAGAGCATTCATACAACAGTAACATTAACAAACTTTGAAGGGAGGAGGGAAACTATCTTCATTATGGCAATTTCGGCCATCCGAATATTTAGATCTGCCTGGACGTGCCGGACCTTAAGGACCTGATCAATCGAGGGCAGGTGTGATTCGCGGCAAGCCTTCGGTCTCCACGATAGCCCTCCTTGCCCACAGGTCGCCGTGGTACGTTTCTGATTTGTGGTAGGAGGGACGCTCGAGAACTGTGCCGGTTTTGGGTACGCGTTGGCTTTAATCGCGCCAGCTTGCTCCTTCAATTCAGGTCAACACAAAGTCGATAACTCAACCTCGTGTCGTTTTTTGAGGAAATAATACACGGAGCACGTTCGTACTGCTAGAAAGGGGCTATATGCACACCTTGACCCTTCTTGCGGACGTTGACAGGGCTCACCATGACGGGGAGGTGTGCCCATTTCCGGGACCGGAATCTCCATCGACAGACTTAGATTGGAAGAAATGCTACATGTAAGTAGCGCGGTTACAATGACATCCGCAGGTCTTTGCTCATTTCCCAATTGATTATTATATTCAAAGGGCCCGAAATCGTTGACTGTATCTAGCGGTTGGTGACGATTTAGTCTCCACGACAAGCGATCCGTCCATCCTGGAGCTGCACCGACGGCCATTTAGTGCTCGAAACCATGAGTGGGTATGGTTATAAGATGGGGAGAATAGTCAGCAGGTCGTCCGCATCCTCGCTGGGTCACCCCAACCACCTACTGGGAACCCCACCGCAGACAACCGTCCCATTCCTACCATCATCCATACATGGCACATACGAGTAGTACGACACATAACTCCATCAGCGGTACATTCCGCCCACTTGGGCCATCTCAGGTTGGTCGATGAAGACGAAGAAATAGCATGAGGGCTACTTAGCTGGCGTTCAAAGGGGTTGGGCTGACCAAGACAACGCACATCGTCTTTCGCTGTGGAGGCAGTCATTAGCACACGCTTTGATATACGCCGACATCAGGCTGAAGATTAGCATCTAGATCTGCGGTAGAAGATGGGAACTTAGGAGATCATGGAGAATAGCGAGATGGTGTTATGTCCAAAGGACAGGGTATGCTTCCTGCCCACGCGCCCATATCCAAAGTATTAAAAGGTACTCGCTTCAGCACTCGGAATGAAAACCGACTCTGTTCAATCCCAGGCACACTAAGTGAATTCCCGTCCCGAGAAAACGCATGCATTAACGGTATGTCACAGCAAGAAGAAAGAAGCTAACAAAATAGAGAGAAAGGACAAGTCTTATAGGGGAGGAACATCATCACAGCTCAAAAAGAAACGGAAACAAAATTGCAAGGGCCGTTTAAGCGGAGGCAGCAGTCGCAGTAGCGTTCTGGTTGCAAGTGGTTTGTTGCTGTCGGAGGCGCAAAATTTATCAGCGACCTGCTTATGAGCCACACGAAGGGAAGTATGAGCTACTCACGTTACCGCAATCCTCAACGCTGAAAGCCTTGTTCTGGCCAGCGGAGTTGGAAGCGTTAGCACACTTGTTATGTTGAACGTCGCAGCTCCTGACGAGGGCGTTCTGGAGGTCCTTGAAGCACGAGTTGCCATCGACGCAGAAGGGCT
>KN822951.1:445168-455480 GCA_000827465.1 Tulasnella calospora MUT 4182
GGATCAGAGGCTCCAGTATTTCCCATTTTAGCAAGGCCGTCCACGCCAAGCCCAAACCCTCCAACGATGGCTCCAAGGGCAAGAGGGGCGACGAACTCGATGATCCTCCTTTTGGGCTTTTTGATGCCACGCGTCTTCATCAACTTCTTCAGCTTTTCAAGCTTCCAAGTGTAGTATACGAACTTGGGCCCGGAGAAGATCAAGCCGAACAAGCTCGTTCCACTAGTGAAGAAAGAGAAGCCCACGCTTGCGAGAATCCCGACAACCGCGTTGTTCCGACAGAACCTCAAGCTGGAGTATCGCTTCTGAATTTCGGCGACGATTTTGGCGTAAGATATGGAAGAGATTCTTTGGCGGGGAATGAGCGGCGTCAGGCTCCTCGACTGCGTTATCCGTGAGGCCGATTTTTGAGAAACGACTCCATATTCCACTCGAAAGGTGTGGTTTCCGTAGCTTGTTAAGATATGAGAGAGACCAATTCCAGAGTCGAGGCACTGGGAACACTATGAGAACAATGAGGCTGGCGTCAGCTAGGAACTATCGCGCATGCTCTTCCCGACGACTGACCAAAAGGTAAGAGCATCGATCACCTTGAGTGTTTCGACATCGAAATGCGGGTCCTGTGACTTCTGCTCTACAATCACTGCATCTCGTTTTCGGTAGCGCGAGTTGGTTGTGCAAGTCGATGAGACCGCGAAGCGAGACAACACCGCCGACGACTCGGATGAGCTTGTCGGAATGCCTATGGGTCACTGTGACCTCACGCTCCCCAAGACGACAGGTCAAGCACTGTTGATGAAGCGTGGAGAATCGGGTCACCGGTGAGCGGTGACTCGTCCTGTCGAATGAGGGGCGTTCTCACCAGATCGAAACTCCTCGTATAAGGGCAGGATGGACACGTGAACGACAAGTCCTCTTCCAAGTTGCCATTGCAGTTGTCGCAAAAAAATCTGGGCGCATTTCCGACCAACGTCCGCTGGAATAAATGGTCCTCTCCATGAAGGTATTGATGAGCGGCGATAACTTGAAACCTGTCGGCACAGTTAAAACAAAAGGACTATGTTCGAGCAAAATTTGTCAAACAAAATCCGATAGTTCAATGGATCGCATGAGGCGTTACGGTATTAATACTTACCACTTGCTTTTCATGGTACTTTAGACATCCTGTACACGTAAGGGCGCGCCTCCTCAGATTCATGTTGCACGAGTGGCACCGCCCGTAGACTGTATTGGACGCAGGATTCATGCCGATCGCAATGAAGGAATATCTGAGGTGGAAAAGGAAAAGTGTAAGATTCCGAACACGGCTCTGGTTCTGTGAATATATACTCACCCAATGGCATTCTGGTCTCGGGAAGAGGGCAATTCCCGAAAAGACGTGTAAATTTGCACCGACCGGGGCGATACGAATCTTAGGCTTCTTCGTGTGAGACAGTATGATTGCACATCGGCGGAAGGGAGGTAACAGGGTCTGGACCTCTTTGGGATCTTTCGACCTAGAGATTGGGCATTGTTCGTGGCACAGCAAATCCATACCAGTGATCTACCGTTGGTTTGGGTCTGACAGCAAGAATCGCGGACAATCTGGGAGATAGGACGGATTTGACTTATGAGACGGAGCGACCGTAAGTCACCTTCAAAGATGGCCGCACAGAACCTCGAGAGCACCGATGAGTGGTATTCTCAAGAAAAGTCGCGAGAAGGGGGTGTCACGCTGAGGCGGTGTTATGCTTTGTCGCCTCCAGTGTCGATCAACGCGCGGCAGCGTTGTTCAAGACATCCACCAGCCGTGCACCAAATTCCCACCATGACCGGGCCTGCAGGAGCATTACGAGCCATGGTATTCGACTTACAATGATTATGCACAACTCGTTTGGGACTTAGTGGTGAGGAATTGGACTCCGAAAGCACGTCTAAATTTCCACCCCGCTCAAACTCCCAGCCGCAGCACCTTTATCTTGTCCAGACCCTCCAATCAGACCGCACTAAAGACCTTCGTATCATTTTGGGCGTTCGTTGGCTCTGCATTAGTCTAATGTGGTCGAATGACTGGTTGTCGATCTCTCTTCCACCCTGACCCTTCCCTGATTCACAGGATTCCGGTTATCAACCTCAGTGGAGATGAGCTTGTTTCACTTACTAAGATCTTGAATTTTGTATGCGAGTAAAAAGGTTCAATCGAGAAAGGAGACATTGCCTTAGCAACGCGTCGCGCGGGACCCACGGTCAAGCCGAAAGCGATGGCCAAGTTGAGGAACAGGCTCAGTGGCACCAAACCAAGCCCACAGAATTCCAGATGGTCCTACATAAAAATTCGAATAATACAGTAGACCATGCTATCGTAGCTGAAGAGGTGGAGGCCATTTAGTCTGAATCTTACATGGTGGATCAAGGCACAACCACCAGACGTGCAAGTGGAGAAAGCGTCCTTCAAGATATCCGGAAACCATGACAACGAAACTCTCCTTTTCTTGTAATTAGGCCGAGGAACTTTGTCAAGTTAGGAGGGAGAAGCCCGGCTGTGAGGCACATCCTCGATAAGCGACCCTGACTATCACGAGTCGCCTCGAGCCGTGATTTCGGCAGAAGGGTGCTGCGGAATTTACTTCAAGGTAATACGGAGCGGAAAGGCACTGAAGGTTCAGTAGTATCACTGCCCTCCTGGTATGAGATAGCTCTTACGTTACCACCAAAGTTTTTGGAAGCCCCAACGACCTTACCTGTCAATTTGGTCCGCTTATCTCATGAAGAACATTTGGCCGATTCCAAGAGCGTTAGTTTGCCGGAGCGAATAGTACGCAAAGTCCGAGCTGAGACTAGCTCGAAAGCCTTTCCGTTGGGGCAGAATTAGAAGACTACAACCATCAGTGAAATTACAAGCACTCGAGAAAGATGGACAGGCGACCACAATATGACGCTCTACGCAATGTAGATCTATGTTGTCTATATCACAACGAGGGCCCGGGCTGCCGCCCGTCCTTGTCGCCTCTCCAGTTACAAGGTTGTGTGAGCGGAATTTGGTTACCGACTAGGTCGTTCAGTGTCTTCACGAACAGACACGTAGAAAGAAGCCTTCTTCTTAGTGTGCGCAGTCAGGAAGGCACCGAGAATGGTTGTGACGTTTCTTCAGGGTCCATGGACACTGCCAGCACAGCATCACAACCCGGGGGGAATCGATCTCACCCTTGGCCCGGCGTGGAATTAATTCGACTCGAATATACAGGACGGAGAACTTGGAGGCTTATGCTAGCGAGTTGCTCGGGCAAAGCACGGGCGGTCGGAGAACCAAAGAGATGAGCTTCGAAATGCTAGATGACTGCAGGGAACAAGTCGAAAACGCGACATGCCGAATTCATGCATGCATGCGCCATAGAAGTGTTTGTATCATGATATATGCCTCATATCCCTTTGCAGGTGAGTAGATAGCATAGGCTTGGTTAGAGGATCAGTCAGCTTCCCGAGTCCTTTACGGTCAGCCCCTCGAGGTCCGCTTCCATCAAGTTCTTGCCCCCTGGATGGGCATTATCCTTGTTGAAGATTCCATTCGTGTGGAGTTGTTGGGTTCATGGATCCTGTCGCCGCCAATATGCGTCCGGGCCACCTAGGGTTTCGGAGTCGGTGGCTGAACACCACGACGGGGATATGACGTGTGAACGGCCGGTGGAGAAAGGGCAGCGGTGAACTCGTGAACATCCTCCGCTGTCTTACTGGAGAAATAATTCACGAAGTACTTGTATGGGAACCTAGCCTCGAGCAGCGGTGGATGGAGTAAAGGAAGATGTCGGAGCGAACATGAAAAGAGAAAGTTAGATTCATCAATCATTGCATTCCAACCATCTCTAGACGACTGCCCGTCATCGAGATGGTCCAGTACAATTAATAAGAAAACATTCCCATAATGCGAATTGTCCTATTCATAACCGGCTAATCCGGTACTAGAGTGTCTATATCATCGGGAAGGCGATCCCCACCCGTCCAAAGTACCCTGGCAACAGGTGAGCCAGAGCTTACATGTCTCTCCTTTAGGGCTTACTGATACCCCGCCTTCTCATCTCCTGCTTCACTCCCTCGAGCTCCTGGGTCCTGGATACCATTTTGGGGTAGTGGTTCCAAAAGACGAACAAGCTCAGACCATGGGTGAAAGGAATGAGGATTACGCTGGTATAGACCCAGATGCGGGCTTTGTTTCGAGACTCCCTCAGCGTGACATAGTCCGCTTGAAGTCTATGAGCAATTCCAGCCTAGGAGGTGGGAAGGGCATGGTCGGATCAGTAGGCTGAGAGCAAGGGCTAGCAGTCCCTCGTCCGGAGCTAGAAGATTTTTGCAGGGCTCCCAAAGCTTGAACAAAAACCATTTGGTATATTTACCTGTTGTTCCTCATGGTATCTTTGGCATCTCGTGCAGATTAGGGCGTATTCCCAGAGATCTGTGTTGCACGACTGGCAGCGTCCGTAGACCGTACCTGGTACGGGGTACATACTGAGTGTAGTGAAAGAAACGGAGAAGGGGGGAAAGGAAACGCTACTTGCTTTACAGCACTGCTTTGGTGCAGGGTGTATATATACTCATCCCGACGACGCAGACTTTGGAAACAGGCGCCGCTGTGACTTGTGCTGACGGACGCAACACAAACCTTCGGCCCCGTACCCCAATGTAGTCTGAGAGCGTAGTGATTGAAGGCCTAGACCCTTATCTGTTTTAGTTTGGACGCCGGAGCACGCAAGTGTCCGGGGAAAGGGCGCATGCAGTGCTTAGGCTCAACGGGACCGAGCTTCCGCCATACCGTTGTTAGAATGAGCTCACAAGGATCCCGAAGGCTCCTGCACGTACATTTCAATGGATGGCTGGCTGCACCAGATTTCTGTCGAAATGGAGCGCAAAGAATTTAATCTTCCACCCTTGATCAATACACGGGAGTGGGAACTGGAGGAGTATTTGAGGATGCCTATGATTCTTCCAAAGCGCAGAATGCTGCGTTTTTGGAATGCAGGACGTCATCATATTTGGATACAGATCATCTGATAAACAGCCTGGGGATATGGAAAATCGACTCGGTGTCGCCGATCATCGCGCATCGCCTCGCGCCCTGGCTTGGCAGGCATCCTATTAGCACGTCAAGCTGACCCCCTGCATCGCCACATTGCCCGTGTGATACGCAGTTTACTCTCCGCCGCCAATGAAACCTACCAATCATTTACCGCCTTGTATTCCCAAAGTTCTGTGCCACGTCGGGGCAAATTTCGAGGCAGAAGACTGAACGGAAAAGATGAGATCGATATCGTCCACCAAGTCCGAGATGAGGTAGCTTACCGCACCTCTCACGCACCAGGATCCCCGCCAGGTAAGGCAGGGGTAAAGAGGTGTTGGACGGGGATTTTTTTGTCGCTTTTTTGAGTTAATTGTGGATGGCAAAGGACAGTATGGGCAGAGCATATCGCATATAATTATAAGCCAACCGTCACAAATATTGCGTATCTAAGGAGGGATCTGAGGCACTGTAGAAAAGGAACCAGAAAGAGAGGGCAAGAAGAAGTGGACATATAATTACCAGGAGGTCAGAAACAAATCGAATGTGAACGGAAACAAGAAGCAATATAAGGTGGCGAGGCGTGCATACAGGCGCGAAACCCCGAGAGAAGCCCGGAACGAAGAAATTTCAAGGGCGAGCTCGAGACGACGCGAGGAATAGGAATTAAAAGGTGAGCAAGCGGATAAACTACAGATAGATGATGTCGCGATGAATCGTGTACGAGGGAGGGGATCGAAAACACTGAGTCTGAACGATGAGGCGAAATGAATGAGATCGCGCAATGAGAGAAGGAGAGAAGCCCTGAAGAGGCAGATGAGTGAGAGGAGGACACTCGTTGGTCGCACTGCACTTACATCTTCCCGGCTTGCGGGAGCGTCCTATGGCTAAACACTGTCCCCGGAGTATATTTCGTGTTCTCCACTCAATCACAGAGCTTAGGTACACGCTCAATACCCTCGTCGAGCCCTTTACCGGTACCTTCCCCGATTTCCGCAGCGGTAAGGCCTTGACCCAGCTCGTGAGCGTGTTTCGCGTTGAAGAATGTTCCATTCTGCGAAGAAGTGGCCCACTCTTGTATCCTGTCGGCACCATGTACAGCGTGAATAGCCATGGCTTCAGATACGGTGTTAACAGATGGGGCTGGGTTAAAAACCTCGGCCGTATGGGGACCCAGGGCGTGGGCCGCGTCGGATGGTGCGGCAATGGTGCTGATGTGATCATGAATAGAGTCCGATACACCATCGAGGGTTTCAAGAGCAAACTGTTCAGGGCTCAGAGCCGTAGTCACTTTGCCTCCCGTATCCGCACCGAATAGGTGATTGAGGCCGTAGTCTCCGCCGGCGGCGTCGGCAACGCCGTCCACACCCAGTCCAAATGTCCCGACCGCAACTCCCACACCGAGAGGAACCAGGAGCTCTCTGCGTCTTCTTTTGGGCTTGGGTATATCGTGGATCTTCATTTCCTTCTTCAACTTTCTGGTCTTGTGGATGTTCTTCACGAGGTTTGGTCCTGAGAAGGCAAGGCCGAACAAGCTTGAGCCATGGGTGACAGGAGCGAGGGCAACACTTGAACCCACCCCAACAATTGCGTTGTTTCGAGCTAGTCTCGCCTTTGAATATGGAGATAGGAGTTCGTGTTTGTAGTCAGGAGAGGAATCCATGATGAGGGAGGGTCTGGGGGAGGTTGAATGACGATACGCAACAAGACTTCCTACACCGAGGATATATATACTCTCCCGATGATATATTAATGCCTAAAATCACAAGGTATCCTCGAATTAGAAGATTTTGCTACTTTTATTTACTGAATCAATATGAGTCTTTGATCTTCGACATTGCTGCAAAGTGGTTCTTCATGGCCTAGTGGAGAGATGCTGTTCTCGCCAACCAATAGCAAAATTCGATGCCTCCCTGTAATACGGGTGTACGCTTATACCCCGTCCCTCCATTTGGCGCGCATGAGAAGGGGGTCTCCGAGAAAGAAAAGTGACCGCGTGCAGATCCCCTCCCGGTGGAGCGAGGCTAAGCTAGCCGTGCATCGTGTCGGAATGACTCCACAAGATCCCCGAGGCTCCTACATATAGATAATGCAAGCAATAATCAGGTTCCAATATAGTAGTTAAAGGAAGGGAGGAGATTCCATAGCTTCGACCGTTCCTCCACTTTCAATCAAACGCACCGCGGCGAAAGTGCAGGTATGTTTTGCAGGATTGTCGGAAACTTTTCATACACCAAAAACAGCTCGATATGATATAATCCTTAGTGGAGCCGAGATTCGTTTCGGGCTTCGATACAATTCCGCCCGATAGCCATGGCGGTGGGGTTTACATTTGACCAACGAGACGGTGCATTCCAACCGGCCACCACCAGTCGCCCCGGGCTGTGACTTGATCGACGATGCTTCCTGCGGTCTGATTTTAAACACCAAGTATGACTGAATTGTCCAAGCATTCCACTCTCAGAGATCGCTGCATTTGCTCAAGTCCAACCCGCCGGGGAGAACACGTACATACCTTCTGCCCGCGAGGTCTGCTACTCAGCTCCAACGGAGAAGTTGCATCCCCTTTTATCCCAGAAATATCTATTCCGTCTCTCTGGAACCAACCGCATCGTATGACGAGTGCCCAAAACCCTATGAAAAGAAGATTGTCCGTCAAGTTTGGAGCGGAACCAGCTCCAAAAGTCCTTCGCCCCCAAAATAAGCGCCAACGAGCGGCATCATTGTATATCGAGAGCATAGCCTAAGTCATAGCGCTTGGCGCATGTTGTCTTTCTATTCGTTTGCACTGCCACTGATGGTCATCATATTCCAACCCAGCACAATCCTCATCATCTTTGCTTCGCAAGGGACCCGGCGTTACGAAGTTATGAGCGGATGTTGCTTACCGACTCATATCGCTCGTTCACTCTCCCGGCGAAGGGGATAAGGAGATAGGAGGATTCTTCTTCGACGTCCGTCACACGAAAGTGACCGAGGGCACCGGTGACATTTCCACGTCCGTCGACGAAGTGTTGATATTGCACGAGAAGCGGAGGAGATCTTTAACCTCACCTTTCCAAATTGCTGAGTATGCGCATCGAGTACCTTACCGAGATCTCTTCGTCGTACCCATTTGCACTAGTGAGCATATAAAAGTGAACTCCACCTGCATGCTTCGAGAGGGTTCTGGCCTCGGTCAGACCCCGAACAAGTGATTTGCTTATAGAGAGCTGAATAAGCGAGCACCGCGCGATTCGGTGATGAGACCGATGTCTCGGCGTGACGTCAAGCCATATTTTTTTGTTTTGCATTTCGCATGTACAACTTTCACAAGCAACGTCGCTCTTTGAATTGAATGAGTATATCATGCCCCCCTGCATAGATTTTAGTTCAAACCACATTTCATCCCTCGTACACGACCTCTCCTCGATCGAGCTCTGAGCGATGCCGCCGGTTGCAACATTCCCCGCAGGGTCGCTCGACTTGCCCCGGGGTAGTAAGAGCGTCAAAAGCCCAAGACTTCCGGAAGAGGACAGCCACTAAGGGACGGCGTACGGGTCCTAAGCATTCTTTCTGTTGGGAACTCCAGGCTCTACTCTTGTTCCTTGCCCTCGCATTCGATTTCTACGAATGCCACAAGCTGAACCTCGGTGTGTTTTGGTCGACGCGTCGGTCAACACCTAATCAGGGACAACCGCTTCGCAGGAAATGGAAGCCCCGACGCACGATCCTTGCTCATCGACGGGCCAATCTCTCTTTTGGTGACTCGTGCCTACCTTTCGCGTTATCTATCTGTTTGGGAATGCCCCGGGAAGATGAAAAAGCTTATCGTGTGCCTCACGGTTTTCTCGCGCCACCGGAATCATCCGAATGCAGTAATCAATTTGTCACGGCGACCCTGGAATCCTCACAGCCCAATCGCCTTAATCTACCCGTTCCAGGTTCCATCCGACATCGCGATCGATGCGACACCTCAGCTGCCCAGCCTTTGATAAGCCTATCCGGCATGTCAATCTTGTTCTTGGCCTTCTGGGAAGCGGCGAGTCACCGTTTGGCCACATGTCCAAACCTTGTGGTCTACTTTTACGTCCTGGACGACGAGGCGAGATGTAATTCCGCGCCTTCTAGCATTGTCAAACGGCATAATTCTGATAACGCTTTATGGTGGATGGAGCTAGATCCGCCTTCCGCGAAGCTCGCAGGGTTCCAGAAACGACCGTTTACCGTCTTCGTTGGCCAAACCCACATCACCATGGGGAGCGTGTTCGAAAAAGTGCAAAGTCTGGAGTTATGCAAAATGATTTATGCGCATTCGGTCGCACGACGGGTTGGCTTCGAAGCTGTTGACCCTACCCTTTCTTCAAGAAGCAGGATTCTGGAGCGCGACAAGCACGTTGCACGAGCCTTGTTTAGCGACGACTGCGCAACGGATGCTGCCCATTCAAGGTACGCCCACCCACTTCACTTTAACACAGCATCCATAGCGGCATATCTGTATGCTTCACCGATGGGCGAGAGGTGGGGTTGTTGTTATATTCGGACTTTTCTGCCTTTTTATCGTTGGGAGGCTTGAGTTGGGCGATGCACCCTGTTTGGGGCAGGGTAGATCACCTCAGGGCTCAGATGGGGTAATCAACCCCTTTTTATGCCGGTCTTTCACCACTCCTCGAATAAGTACCCTGGGCTTCAGCGCCCATCAACAAGGCGCTTTTGAACGCTCCGAGTAAGGACGTGTACAGGAAGGGGACTATCCCATGCCGCTTCCGGTCGGAGTTCGTCGTAGCAGCTCGGAAGGGCGTCGGGAGAGGTTCGCGAAGACTCAATCCGCAACCCCAGCCATTGCCTTCCCATCACCCTATCGCATGAAAAGTCAAAAATAACAGCAGAAGTCGAAAGCGGATAAAGTACGCATGCCTGTGAGACGCACACGCTAGGGTAGAGGCTGACTCGGTCGTTCGTTTCCCGTAGTTCCGGACCGAGGGATGTGTGTGCAATGGACTAGTGTGAGCCTTGGGAAAGAGGACGTGGAGAGACACAAATCGGGGGTTTGTGACTTGAGTGCCCGTGAATTTGGACAAGGATCATCCCCCCGGATTGGACCCTGCAAGGAACGTCGTGGCTTGGGGGCAAGTTCTTGGCTTCTTCTCGCCTCTTTCCTCGATCCTCTCATAAAATGGGCGGTTGTCGATCTTCGCTGGTCTTGCGCCTCGCTTTTTGCCTCTCTCCCCCTCTCACCTCCCCTCCCTTGTTCCTCTCCGTTCCCCCCTCCCCCCACCCCCTGGCACGTTCCTTCGCTCATTGGCT
>KN822951.1:455615-466073 GCA_000827465.1 Tulasnella calospora MUT 4182
CGTCCAGCGGTTAACTCCGGTTACCTAGGCTAATCGCCGAACCGGCTTTCCTTTTTTTTTTCGGATGACTGCCTTCGACTTGCTCCTTCAACGCAAACGACGACCACGACAATGCTCGAATGGACGTGATGGAAAACAGCTGCGACCGTACTGTTCTCAGTCGTGGTGTTGGCGTGAGTCCATCCGATGGGTCGATCCTTGCCGTGTGGGGCTGACTTTCGGAATCAAATCCCTCATCACTTTACCGGTCGCTCGCTCGTGAAAAAATAAATAATCCGCCAACGCCAGTGTTCTATTCAATTTCGAAGCCCTGTCGGCAACGATCCCCCGTAGCCTTGCTTTCCGAGTCGGCATCGCAAGTGCAATTGCGACCATCATCGTTATCGCTACCACCATGATCGTGGACCTCGTTCGAAGGGGTAGAGGGGTGAGTTCTTTACTTCTTTATTACGATTTTTGGGGGTTCTTCAAGGGTGGTTCACGGTCGGAGCCGACGTTGTCGAACGCTACCGGTTGGCGGGCCACACGTGAACCCCATGTGCTGGGTTCGTCGAAGCCCGAAGATATTCCTCCAGTTTCTCACTCCAATCAAATGTGTACAATCAATGCCGATTTTCGCTGACTTCCTTTTCCTTGCGGTGTTATTGCTCGACATTCAGGTTACGTCGATGGTATGGTTCGACCTGGCTCGCACGTTTGCACTTTGGGCGCTTTGGATAGCGACCGCTGTCAGCATCACGACTGTAGAGGTCGACAGCTGCTTGAACAAGAAGACGGGATATTTCACAAAGAGCACTTGTACGTTCTTTTCCTATATTCGGGGCATGTCTGTCGAAGGTCGTTGTGCTGATAGGGATCTCGGCTGCCATCTTTCGTTCGACTGAATTGTCTGTGCATGCACCCTCCGCCCTTATCGGAACACCGTCTTGTCCTGTGCGACTCACGTTTTCTACGTCCAAACTATCTCTTTCGGACACCACAGATGACTCCTCAAACACGGACGGCTCCATCTGCCTCCTCTTCCGCATCGCCCAAGTCTCAACATGGATCGTCGCCTTCCTCACCTTCACCTGGTTCATCATCCTCCTCTGCGCATCCAACGTCGCCGTCGCTCGCGGTTACTCGAACGTGTGGACCTCCCCGCTCCAGACGCACCCAGTCGGTCTCGGCAAGCAGAGGAACTCGTCAGCATCGTCGGAAGACGCTAGTGGATATATGACTGGGAGCAACGAGAAGTTCGTCCCCAGTGCTTACGGCCTTTTGGTTTCGAGCTACGAACATCGTGCGTCTTCGATACCAAAGGACGGGTACGGCAGGCCGCCGCGACGCGACCGTGGTGAAGAAGGACCCGCGAGCACCTCGACGCTCACCGTTCAAACGGTGCATTTGGACCCTCCTCCACCGGCGGTCGTTGTGTCCACAGCTCCAGCGATAGTCGACTTAGAAGCTCAACAACCTCAACCGAGACGGATCGATTGAAACGAAAACCCCGAACGATTTTTTCATTCTCACTACCCCATCCGAATTTCATGACCCCCTACTCTCTTCATTGCGAACGATCTTCATTTCACTTCACGATTCCCAATTCATTTCATCCGCGCTCCTCTCGCGCCTTTTTTTAAATTGTAGAACAACCTCGTCGGTATTTTTTGTTTTGTTTCTTATTCTCTGGCTACGCCTCTTTTCTTCTCGGGAATGTGGATTTTATGCGGTTTTTGTCGGTTTTCACGTTTTGTTGTTTTCTTAGTCCCCCGTGTTTCCCCTTGGTCCTTTCACTGGTTCTCTCAGATCTTGGAACTTGGTAGTAGTTGCCTCGCACGGACTTGCCGCTCATACTTAACTTAGGATGTCGTGGACTCGTTTCTGCTACAGGGGAACCACGGTACCTTACCCTCTCTTTCCTACCCTCAATCGTTTTGTTCTGTTGGCCCCGGCTATTGGTATTGGATCATCTGTCTTTTTGCATCCCTAGAAATAAAAAAAATTGTCACATATAAGGAAAGGCCCGTACCTATCATGAAGAGCGACCAGGGGCCTTTGGGAGAGTCTGCTCTCGAGGTGCCTCAGGACTCAGGAGCGCGAGGCTGATCCTTTATTCGGTCCTCCCACACTTTGAGCGCTAAGACGTCCTTCGGCAAATCCGTAGATCCACCAGAAACTGCAATGCGATCGTCGTAAGAAGCGAACGAGGAGGTATCTACGCCGATCCTTGTCTGCCGTGGATCCTCCAACTTGCGCCCAAAAGCACCCACGTCAAGTACTCGGTTCGGGGGAACGTCGTACCTTTTTTATGTGCGGTGCAGTCGAAGCTGCAAATCACTCTACTGTACCCGCCCCTACGGTACTCACATACAGCGATATGATTTACGTGTGGGCTCCGAATAACTCGGACCGCCGGGTGCGGACCATAGGCGGGCGCCTCGCCTCGGCTGTTTTTTCACTGTCCCTTGATAAAAAGCCCCATGCGACTTTTCCCTCGCCTAAACTAAAAAGCCAAAGGCACGCACACCTGTGATTGGTCGAGAACCCGATGCGTTCCATAGATAAAAAAAGGAGGCGCGCAGAGTGTCCAAAACCTCTTGCCTTTACTTATTCGGCCAATTTCCCTTTTCTTCTTTGCTTTCGGCGCTGCTTGCAGACAAGCTTCTCTTCGGAGACAGCTGGTTCCCGGAGGCACCAGGGTTTTTATGTCGTGAACGCCGCCAGATCAAGGGGGAGCGTCGTCCGCAGCATAATCATGCCAGCATTTGCAGCTGAAACCGGAGCCGTCGTTGAACTCAAGGGGCGCTGGAGGAGCCGGCTCCGGCAGACGGTCTGAAACCATGCCGAAGCTTGGCGTTCCGAAAATAGATCAGGGCAGGCCGAAACGGCAGTGGAGTTCAAGGATCTATAGCAGCTCAATGTCGAAGAAACAGCGCGATTAGTAAACCTGCGGGTCCTGATGTCGGACCGTCGGATGAACTGTGGGAGGGGGGTTAAGACGATTTCACTTCACGTCGCGAGACTTTCACAGGTTCGTTGCATTCGTACTCGATACACATGCTCAACCGCTCTAGACACCATACTTGACTCTTATTTCTTGCTATGCGCTCTTAGTTTGGGTGGCTCTTGACCCATCAATCTTTGGGGCTGTTTGTACAACCGCTTCTGACTTGTCCCGCTCAACCTCGATCTCGCATGCCTGGGCACGGCCACGGAACACCCACCATCTCCTTCCCTTTGACTTATTAACTCGTCTATTTGCTCGTGCTCCTCTCAGAATAACTTGACAAGGCCATTTTGTTGCGCGTTGTCCGCATCGATTTTCGACGACTTGGTCGTTCACAGCACGCACCACCAACGTTACCCGCATGAACCTATAGCACTAAATCCGTTCTCCGACTTGGCAACCGCCTATTCCATCCTAAGTCTGGTGAAAAGTCTTTGGCCCCGGTCTGCCTACTGAACCGTATGTTCAAGGGAGGAAGATCTTGAAGCGGCTTAATCTCCCGATTCCTGGGATGGCCAGGTCATGTGAGAGGGAATTCTCAGATCCTCGCTTTGCGTCTTGCAGACGTATCGAGGACAACCGTCTCGTCTATCCAAGCCACTCTGGATAGTTCTTACTCGGATGGCTTGCTAAAACTACTGAGCGACGACGATCGTCTCCGTGACGTGGCAGTCAGAAAGACTACGGTAACAGCACGACACCGCATTCGATTTTTGTGGGCATGCCTTCAGATTACGATATCGCACCCAGATTAGAAGGCTGTTTACTAACTGAAGCAATGTCTCAAACCTACAGCGACAATGCTATGAGTTCAGCTTCGGCTCGTGGCGGTCGTCGACAGCTCGAGGCGACCGATACATCCGTATCGTTCCCGCCTATTCAAAGCACAACTCATTTCACCTAGTACACATCTGCGACACCCACTACCTACTTCACATATACGGCAAACGCTATCTGCTTTCTCTACCGTTCTTCTACAACGACTCTTGGGACAATTTTTGCCTTTTTCTTGGTCTGACGAGCTGCAGCTCGTGGACGGGACCGACGGGGAGCGCGGTCCATCATTGCTGATGCCCAACTTTTTCTATATCTCCTCTCGTGTTTCATTGCTAGGAGAGCTAGGAATCGAGCGATAGAATGAGTGTATAAGGCTTGAGATCTTCCAAGACACAACAGCAACCCTTAATCAATTGAGGCACCATCCGACGTGGCCTTCGAGACTGTTCAAACATACACTGCCAGCGGTTAGCAGAAGCCTTCCCTTTGTCGGATCATAAAAAATGTGCAAGACGAGCCCGACCAACCAACCCGTATAAAGGTCCACGAACGGGAACGTTTGCGGTTTAGCTGTCCCTACCTTTTTTTCCTCCCATCCCTTCCCCGACGCCTGCTTCTTCCCTCCTGCATCCACAGTCAGCCTTACAAAAAATCTTATTCTCCTTATGTCTGATATCCCAGTATCCCAGTTGTCGGACGAGCAGCTCCAGAAGGAATACGTTCGCGTGAAACTTACCAAGAGAGGAAACGTATCCGGGATGCTCGTCAATGGATTCCTGACTCCTGTGATGGGTATTACTGCTGCTGGTTTTGGAGTAGCAGCGGTTCGGCATCACAATAACAAGAAGAGGATGCTCGAGCTCGAGGAGGAGCTCCGCCGGCGTGGCATTCCTATCCCCGTGCCGGGCATGATCGCAAACGTATCGGCTGTTTGCGGAGGGGGAATGGCTTCAGTATTCCTGTGCCCGGGAACGTCCTTCGTGCTCTCCGACGGCCAGGAGGCGAGCGGTAGACCGAACTCACCTACCAACTCGGATCCCTGCACCATTCCAACCCCTGCCGCCGCGCCTCCCCCTCAAGACTTCCAAAACCCGGAGAAGGATGCTGAACCAAACCCAATCGCTATTCCCAATCCATACACCATTCCTACCCCTATCGCCGCACCTCCCACTCAAGACTTTCAGAATTCGGAGAAGAGCGGTGAACTGTACCCACTCGCCGACCCTGATCCAGGCATCTTTCCTACCCCTGCCACCGGATCCCCCACCGAAGGCTTTCAGAATTCGGAGAAGATCAAGAAACAGTATTTCGCAGATAACAACGCGGACATCCAGACAACTCTACCTCCGTACCCGGGTAGCTTCTCGCATCAAAATGATAGACTGTCACTCGAGTCGCGGGTCGACGAGTTTAATTTCTAAAACGTTGGAGTCACCCTTGAGCTTCCTCCGGCCCTGAAACTGGCTACTGGACTTGGGCCTCGAAAAAGGTGAGTATTCCACATTCGCTCGTTGACAGAAAGGGACCAAATCTGATAGCAACTTCATAATCACAACCTCGTTGGATCGTCGCAGGCTCCGATCTCCAAAAACGGCATTTTGCTGAAGTTTTGAATGAAAGCTTCACATTTTAGCTTTGCTTCAAGCGGACCAACGATTCTCAGTCATCTTTGTGTAGTTATGCTATCTAATTGCTATATCTTTGTACGTATAAATATTTCTCTGAAGCATGTACGAGCGACCTTGAATCCACTAGTAGGGGACGAATTCTCGTTCTTCTGTTTATTCATAGGTGGCTTTTCGCTACGCCCGTGTCTTGGCCAATACGGGTTGGTGTAGGTAGGCGGTTCCTTTGCCCAATCGAAGAAGGATATATGCTTGTCACGAATGTCGCATCCGCATCTTTGTCTAACATCACGTCTGGGGATGGCTGGGCTGCTATGCCGATTTGGTCAACGTCGCGTCGATGGAACCACCCTGTGGTAGAACTAGTACTGGCTCCGTTGGGCCGGTTGATGTCGGTACGCGTTCCTTTGTCCAATCGACGAAGGATATAAGATTATCACGTATGCCGGAAACCGCATCTTTGTCTAATGCGACGTCCGTAGAACGTTGGGCTTCCAGGCCGACTTGGGTTGGGTCGTGTCTAAGTAACCGACCTGTGGCAGAACCGGCTTGGTTAATTACAGCAAGCATTTTTTCCATCGGCCAGTTAATTTCTGGAATCGCTGAACAATGACGCCACACTGAGATAAGAGCTCTCGTGAGTCGACATTGGATATATATCCATCGGAGAGAGTTGCCATCCTCTGCCTGGTCGAAATGCAAAATGACATCCGCCACGACGGTGAGGAAGCCGTCGGCGACGAGCCTAAGACACCAGTCAGTCGACATCTCGGTTATATCCTCCAGAGCTCGAACGAGAATGGCCGTGCCTTTCCAGACGTCCGGTCGTCTTAGAGCATCGACGAGATGGGAACCCAGTCCCGCATTCATCCAAGCGGCTCGCAGAGCGCCGGAAGTCTGTGAGAACCAGCGGAACCTGTTCTTGTACACAAGGAGCACCAATCTTCCCTCAGATTTTTGGACCTCGTTGACGAACCGCGAAATGATATGCTTAACGATCTGGGGGTGAGCTTCCATTCCAATCATCGGACTATATGCCCCAAATTTGACGGGGAGCCATTCCGAGATGGATTCGAGTGTTTTGAGTACGATTTCCTCCGCAGATCCTCGCTCAATCTCCGCAGAGGAGTCAATTGCTGAAGTGACAGCATCAAGGGTATACCATAATCCTCCAAGGGCGGCGTCGTCCAAGTAGGGTTTATAACCGAAGTCGCAAACAGATTGGAGAAGTCGAAGAGCGGAGATGAAGAAATCGATCATTTTATTATTTCCGGGGTCCAGGAAGGCTGATTGCGCGAAATGCGCCATCATATCTATCATTGCGACAGCGACGAGCTCCCGAAACGCGGGGCGGAGCCTGTCTTCGTCAACAAGATCTCTTGTCTTGTCGATGCAGGTGTTATAAATTTCTACGGCATCTGATACCAGCGCAGCCACATTATCTGGCCCAGCCTGGCGTTCCACGGACTTCAGGGCGCGGACGCCGCAGGCCAATGCGAGTGGATAATCGTCATCAGTCACCTCTCTTTCATAATACTTGTCAGTAACTTCAACTGATAAATCAATCTGGCTTTAGATAACTCGCCTCTTCAGTGAATGCTCCAATACCGGTCGACGGAGAGAGTGGCGGGGTGAGTAGCTCCCAGAGTGTCCGAATCCTTTATACATGAGGATAGCCCAGAGGCCTAGGAGTTGGGAGTTTTTATCCTCGTTGTTAATTAGGAACTTTAGCTTGGTCCACCTGTAAGCTTCTGCTGAGATATCGTTGGTGAGGACGAGAGTCCGCAACAGAGCAAACTGAATGTAAGTCGCGATGATTATATCAGCGACTCACGGAGAACCGTATCTTGAAGTTGGTCACGAGTAGAGATTCAGTGGCCGTTGGAATTATTATAAGAGACGATTGCTGTCGTACTAAGATACAAACTACGCTACTTTATATACTACGAGCGGAGTGGAATCACGGTCCGACAGCAAGAGAAAACGCATATGCTAGGATTAAGCGAACCGGTTATGAGTCTTAAAGTAGTAGAGAATCAGTCATCCTTAGTCATTCAGTTAGTAATCTTGGTCTTGGTAAAGCTTTGTCATTGACCGCTTCGGCTAGAAAACGCTAGGCATTAGTAACTCATAACTTGCTGAGGGAAATCGTGGCGTCGGGGAATGCGCGTAGAACCTCGGAGGTGAGACGAACCGTGAGACCGACGCCTCGTCCTCACACTGAAGGGTGTACTCTTCGCTTGCTGCGCCCGCCCTCTTTTCCACTTTCCCGTAGGCATCTATCTCCCGCAAAAATCTTGTCCCTAAACCCAGTCGTGCACTCCGGGTGAGGGTCGACAATTCCTCCCAATGCTCTGCGCTTCCACGAGTCTTAGGAAGCATCCGACAGAGTGCCCTTCCGAAGTGCTCTGCAATCTCTTGGGTCCTTTCGTTCGGTTGGGTCCGCCAAATATCAAAGGCCTCCAAAGTAGATGAAATGATAAGCTGGCGCTGTTGCGAGCTCATGCAAAATGTGGCATATGCCTCTTTCGGAGTAGTCAAGAGAAACTGGACTGCCAGCAGTTGGTCCTCCCGACTCGGCGCTATCTCCAGCAGCCAGAAGGCTGCCCGAGAGTTTGTCACTTGTTGCTTATATTGCTCCCTAATGCCTCTGCGATCCTCTTCCGTAAAAGTGCTGCCGATGGTACCTGGAAGGTTGGTCGGATTACCAAACGGGAGCATGCTTTCATCCGGGGCGGGAGAGGACGGCCTTGTAGTAGATCCTCTTCTGCGGCTACAATTACTGAAGACGGTTGGTAAAATGCCTTTGACTAGCCTCACTCTTGCGATCGACAAAATCATTCGCCCGAATCGCGTCCAACAAGTCCCTAGAGCACGAGCTGCCGCTCTAACACCTCGAGAGTTCGTTGTCGCATATGGACAATCCGGGTAGAGTGCCCCTGCAACCGTTACAGTAGAAGAAAGTAGTGTTTGAGCGACTATCATCACCCCTAGGATAATCGCCACCGTCGGATTCACGGTGAAAAGCCACATTTCAAGTCCTATGGCGAAAAGAGTGAGAGAACAGATGATGAGGTGAGGGAGAGCTTCAATATAGGTCGCTAATCGCCATCTCCGAACCCCGTCGAGCTTGCGCTGACGGAATCGGCCCTGCTTTTCGATGGAACCTGGCTGCCTGGCCCGATCAAGTCTGGAGAGTGACTCTTTCAAAAACATAATGAGTAGGGCCGCATATAAACTGCACGACAAACTTGCGTGTAGAAACCCATTTATCGCGATAGAAATTGGCTGTGGCGTGAATGGTTCGGGGAGGTCGGAGAGTGAAAGACTAGAGTTGCCCGCTTTTGAAATGAGAACACGGAGTAGCATGTTTGTCTCCGTTGTGGGGTTTGGGGAGAGAGCCGGCATGGTAAAAGAAATGAATGTCGTATTAACTGCGGAAAAAAGACCGGCCTGGTACGTCGAGGATATTCAAGTTGATTTCGGTCAGCGAAGGAAAACCCATAGCAAAACAAAATACAAGCTTAAAGTGGAAAGGAACGCACAAATATCAGGAGAGCGTCCAGAACCCCGTTGATCTGCTTGTACATGCTGGTATCGTGCCTCTCCGCAAGCGTCTCGTAGCGCTTCCAGAAATCACCGATTTGACCGAGGTGAATGAAATCGGGCGAGAAGCTATTGAGGGTGGAGAAACGGTCATCGCCCAAGCTGGAGTGGACGTCTTGCATGTCGCAGCTCTGTGATAAGGGGCGCGTATGCTGAGTCTTAAGACGAGGTGATCTGACAGAAAGGGAGGTGGGTGCGAAAGGGTAAAACAATCTCGTTAGCACATACAGATGTGGCCCTTATTTACGTTGTATTGTTCAGGCAGGCCCAATTTCTCAGCTGCGGCTCGTTGCTAGGGAATTGGCTGTTCGTTGGTTGGAGCTAGGTGGGCCCCACTTTGTTCTCAAATCTGGTTGGCGAACCTCTAAGCCCAGCCTTGGGTCCCGCTCCGCCTTCGGAGCCGAGAGATTGCTGTGGTCCATGTTTATATCGTTCGGTATTTGAGTCCATCACAACGCGTTCGCGATCTCAACTTCCTCATAGCCACCCTCTCCTACTGGATTTACGTCGGCCTTACCAGGAGGAACCTCCTATTCAGGTTATCCCGCTCACAGCCACTCTTTAATTCAAGACGTTTATGGTATTTACGATAGATCCCAAGTCGGAGCGAAGCAGGGCTTTCTGTGTCTATTGATAGCCACGGAGAATACGGGTTTGCCTCTCCTGCCCGGGTCGGGATTTCGGTCAAGAGAACTCAGCTGGCCACGACGCGTCCGTGGCTTGAGGTCCGAAACCTCGCATAATGGGTGGGGGGGGGGTCTCGGGTTCCAATAAACTCCGAAGGTTTAAACCCATTTCGTCGTAGATCGGCGCCTAACTGCGATTTGCCACGGTTCAAAGTCCGGTCGAATATCGAATTTCCTGACCAAAGGTGGTCTTTTCTCTTCGTCGCTGCCTATCGTGACAATGGAGGCTTCAAGAGCAATACCGGTTGTCTTCCAAGCACCTGAATGCTCACCATACATCGATTTCTCGCAGCAAATCTCCCTTTTACTCTCATCCCCCTTATCCCCAACGACCTGTTTTAAGAGCTCACTCGGACAGCCAGCGCAGGTCTAACCCATCCAGCTCTGTCAAATGCTTAGCTACCTCAGCCTTTACTGCTCCCTTAGCACAGCTATTTAGCCCCTCCTGATAGATCTCAGCGTGCACTCTTTGGAGGACGAGTCGGTCAAAGGCGTAGCACGGTTGGAAGCGTTGGCTCTTCCTCTTGAGCCTTGCGAAAAGATTTCCCCGTACGGATCAGCTTTTTTCTTTCTTAGTTCTGTTTTTTGCGTGCGCCGGAGTAAACTAAAATGTCCCTAAAATGTCTGCGGTTCCAGCAGCGAGCTCTGTCTCTCCAGCTTCGTCACATTGTGTACAATTTCTCTGACTCCATTCCTTCCACCTCAGAATCGTGCCCTCCTTTCTTTCACTTCAGTCCCTATCGGCTGGACCGTTAGACTTTCTCCTCGATGTACC
>KN822951.1:471109-482462 GCA_000827465.1 Tulasnella calospora MUT 4182
CCAACAGCGCATGCAGCCGGAGTGGGAGCGCAGGAGGCGGAGGCGCTGACGGCCGAAATGGCTCCATCCGGGGATTTCATCACGATGACAGGTCCGGCTTGGACCGTTCGATGGGCAGCCCCGGAACTGTTGCGTGGGGATTCGCCTGGTTTGGCCAGTGACATTTGGGCACTGGGATGGATTTGTTGGGAGGTGCGTCAAATTAAATTGGAGAGGGATTGCAAGAGTCGCTCAACCTGAGTCTCAATCGTTCCAGGCTGTCACAGGAAACTTCCCATTCGAGAAGGAGAACAATATTACTGCCATCGTCCGCATCACGAAAGGGGATCTTCCTCCAGTTGAGAACGATGATCAGTTCCACCAGATAAAGGCGCTATGCAGTCTGATGAAGGAATGTTGGAAATTGGATACAAGCGAACGACCTGCAGCTGCGAAATGCGGACAAATAGTCTCATATTTGGTAATGTACTTTCTCTCTTCCATTTGAATGACATTAACGGAGGTCTATACAGAATCCGATCGTACCTTCCTCCAGGGATGTGGGCAGTGTGTCCGTAACTCGCTCCAGTGGACTATTGTACGCTCTTGGCCGAGTCCAATTGGAGAACGACATGTATAGTGAGGCTCAGGAGTACTTTGAACAATGTTTAAAGGTTACTGAGTCAGTTGGAGATGAACGGGTCAAGCCTATGGCGGTGAACGCAATTGGAGACGTGTACCGAATGCGGGACGAGTATTCCAAAGCCGAGGAATCGTACATCCAAGCCCGCGACATCTTCTCTCAAATCGGGCATCAGCTCGGGTTTGCCCAATCGGTCAAGAGGCTGGGAGACGTGTACCAAATGCGGAACGAGAATTCCAAAGCCGAGGAGTCGTACATACAAGCCCGCGACATCTACTCTCAAATCGGGGATCAGCGCGGGTTTGCCCAATCGGTGGATAGTCTGGGAGATGTGTACCGAATGCGGGACGAGTATTCCAAAGCCGAGGAATTGTACATCCAAGCCCGCGACATCTTCGCTCAAATCGGGGATCAGCTCGCGTTTGCCCAATCGGTTGATAGTCTGGGAGATGTGTACCGAATGTGGAACGAGTATTCCAAAGCCGAGGAATCGTACATCCAAGCCCGCGACATCTTCTCTCAAATCGGGGATCAGCTCGGGTTTGCCCAATCGGTCAAGAGTCTGGGAGAGGTGTACCGAATGCGGAACGAGTATTCCAAAGCCGAGGAATTATACATCCAAGCCCGCGACATCTTCGCTCAAATCGGGGATCAGCTCGGGTTTGCCCAATCAGTTGATAGTCTGGGAGATGTGTACCGAATGCGGAACGAGTATTCCAAAGCCGAGGAATCGTACATCCAAGCCTGCGACATCTTCTCTCAAATCGGGGATCAGCTCGGGTTTGCCCAGTCGCTTGTGGGGATGGGGCGTGTCTACGCAGCTCGGGAAGAATACGCGAGGGCTGAAGAGTCATACTCGGAAGCTGAACGAATATATCACCGAATTGGAAACATGCGCAGCTCGGCCAACATTTTATGGTACCGTGGTTGGCTGCATCGCCGTCAAAAACAGTATGGGGAGGCTAAGCATCTCGTTGTTGAAGCGTCCACAATTTACGGTACACTGGGTCTGGAGCAGGATGTGGAGAAGTGCGACGAGTTTCTTGAAGCTATTCGTCCATTCATTGAATAGGTAGCAATACAGAGGCTGTACATATCGTTCATAACCCCCCCCCCCCTCGATTCGAAGTTTCTGCACTGTTTTACTGTGGCTCCTGCACTCGTATTTCTCCAGAACGGTCTCTATCTATAGCGCATGTTTGAATTGGTGATGCCCAGAGTCAAAATGCCTACACCAAGTTATGTTGGCCGGGTCCAGTCGCTTGCTTGTAGACATGTTTGGTCATCAATCAAATTCACGTGCAGCGGCTTTGTGCCTTCTTCAAATCTGATTTTTGACAGTAGCTGTGTTCTCTCGAGGCTGTGGAGTGGATGGGGCGAGGGTCAGAAATTTCAACTCGGATTGGACAGGACCCGGGATATACTCACCGAGGAACTGGCAAGCCATCATGGGTGGCCAAGCAATTCATTGACGTACCAACCAATGGGTCACATAAATTGATATTGTTTGTGGCCTTCAAATTCACGTCCGCCCCTGCCCCACCTGCCGAAAGAGGTAGGATGACGATAATAACTCCCGGAAAGAGAATGTCTTGTACCCCTTCAGGTATTTGATTTTTGACACGTCAAAATTTGTAATAAAAACCCCTGCAACGGTTCTTCTTGCTCTCTCATGGTCCCAAACAGTGAATGACCGTCGGCGGACCTTGAGGATGGATGGACGAGTCGCTTGCCACCGAGACGACCCAATGGCCCGTTGGTCACTAACAGTTTAGCCATCCACGCTGAGACAGTCACACGAATCGGTGTTGAGCGCCTCTATGTCTTTGTTTTATTTGTTTCCAACAGTAGCTTGTGGGTTCTTGGCTTTGTAGAGTGGATGGGGTTCACGGGGGACAGTGCGACTTGGATGGAACGACGCCCTTTCCCACTTTCTCCTCTCTTTTTTGAATCCAGACTTCTACAATCATCAACCACGTGACGTGTCACCACTTCTCTCTCTCATGGGAACTGGCTCGGAGAGTGATCGAAGCGAAAGCTGAGGCTGACAAAGCAATTTTTCTATGGCACGGACAACCGCCCTCGAACATTTCAATCACAACCGACAACGCTGGCTCCCACCAGTGGAGACCATCGCTTCTCATGTGTACCATTCGACAACCTGAGAAGAAGCAAAACGTCCGTTCCTCCTACAGCACCACGCAGCCTCACGTCGGAGCACACCTCTTGACGGTCTCTCCCCAATATATACGAGGACAACGACTTCGAGTACCCAGCCTTTCAGGGAACCAAGCTTGAAATATACGTCGAATCCAATCGAAGCTGAGCCATCTCAAACAGGTGAATCTCACTCTGACACTTCGAAACCTGGCTGCGGCTCTCCTACTCTCGATGCGAACAGCATGCTGACCTCCTGATGACCTTCTCTAGCCAAAACTTGAAAAGCCTCTATATCCGAACCTAACACAAGTCCAACTTCGAACTTTCAACCCTGCCATTCGAGTTTCTCGACGTCTAGGAAACATTCATCGAGCCTAAACCCAACCTCCGCGACCGGGCCCAGCAAAACCGACCGTCCAAGCATCCATTCCACCGCTTGCCGTCAGAGCTGCTCACAGACACCATAATTTACACCTTCGACTGGATGTACTGGGATATCATGTCGGCCACGGTCTCGACCTATTGGGGCAACATCATCCTCAATTAGCCCCGATGTTGGTCCGTCCTCGACGCCTTGGACGAATTTCAGGAGCCGACAGCCGTCTTAGCGCCTGGACGTCATCGACCTGCGGTGCGCCGTGCTCTCGCGGGAGGCTGTAGGGAAGTTCATGACTCTTCGTCCCTCTTGCGGCGGCCGAGGCAACGGAGCCGATGACGATAACCACCTTGGCGGCGAGGGTGTTAGGCGTTACTCGTAAGGACCCGCTCGTTTACAACAACGCCACGGATCAAAAGATCATTCCACCAAAAGCGTTCAATTGCGCCACGTCGAACTCTACTGCCCCGACGAACCTCGGTTTTGCAACCCCACCGTATAGCCTCCCCGGTCTGGTCGGGGAAGTTCCAACACCACCCCAGCTCCACACGCCCCTGTTGTGTTTACCGCACCCCGAGCGACTTCGTATCCCGAACTGGGGCGGCTTCGCTGACGCCAGCCACCTCCACTTAATCGACGCACTGGGATTATCAGGTTCGGAGTCCGTTTGCTTTATATCTCTGTAATATTGACTGGACGATGTATTTACTGTAGGTTGCACGCTGGCGTTGGGATTTCGTGGACGCATCTTATCAAGAAACCGTCGGATGACCGGGCCAATACGCATACTCGGGAGCGAGCCAGTTGTGCATCAACGTAGCCGGCACCCACCACGTCCTCCCGCCTCTTCCAGCCAGCCGACCTCCAGCTCCAGACCAATCTGGGTTGCGAGCAGGAGAAGCGATCGCGTGATTGGAGGAATTCGGGTTAGGACGGCGAAGAGTTTCAACGTTACCCGTCGCATCGTCAGAAGCGTTGGGAGAGGAGGGTCAGGAAAGGGACTCGTCCAGCATCGTCGTCTTGCCAGTTGACTCCGAAGTGGACGGAAGGACCCAAGCATCCCTATTCGACGACCAATTTGGGCATCACATCGACTTCGGTCCACGTTGACCGATACCCACTCTCTCCACTTTTTTGGCGACCTCGAAATTAACATGTTCGGGGTGCGTTCGCTTTCTTCACTTCGTTGTGGTCTAAAAGCGGTATTGATCGATAGGTGTAATTCAGACTGGACACTGGGACTCAAGTTTGGTGGAGGCCTGTCATCAAACGAGTTGCCAAGGCCGTCTCAGCCCTAGACGCAGACTCGAAGGCTTATGGTTTTGCATCAAAAGGTTGCCTACACCCACCATATTCTCCGCGTCTTCCACCCAATGAACCATACGGCCCAAATCCGGACGGACACCTGCTACGTACAGACGAAACGACCGTGTGGTCGCACTTTGGATGAAGATGACGAAGAGTTTCAACGTTATCGGTCGTTTCGGCAGGAGTCCTTCGGAAGGGGAGGGAGGAAAGAGGCCCGTTCAGCTCCGTCTTGTGAGCCTCTTGGCCCTGCACTGGACGGAACGATGACTCCAGCATCCCTGCCTGATCGTCTCGCTTTAGTGATGGGCATCCCAAACGTCAACCCGCTCCGCAGAATGTCCCAAATCAGGGACGAGCTTGGTGGAAAGGAACGTGAACACGGAATGATTCGACGTCGAGACTCGGAGGTGTGCTGTTCTTGGATCGGCAATGGAACATTGTTCTGACCATCTACTTATATTTAGGCTTTCGCTCTACCTGATACATTATTTTCCTATTCAAACCCAGAACTTTGACGTGCTCTGTTAACCTTACGACGGTTGGTCGATCCCCAGGTCCGAGACGACTGGCCTCATGCCAGAAAAATAGACTCGATCTCGCTTGCTCCTTCACAACCCAGTGCGGAAGCGGCTCTCACCCATAGAGCTACCCTATGTCATCCTGCACGGTTGAATGTCGGTTGACCGTCGAGAGCACCTTGGACTTTTGGTGGAATGCCTGAGGCTGGACTCGCGTCATAAGTTGAGGGACTTTGTATAAGAAAGCTCGACCTGTGTATGATTGTCTCCTTTCACTTTCAACGTAACGAAGGGACTGACCGCTAGGGCTGCTCGATGCAGGACCGGAACTGCAAACCTCTCGGAAGCGGAAAGCAGTCGCTATGTTCACGAAAGTCCTGGGGTCCGTAGTCGCTACCTGCAACAGGAGGTCAGAGGAAAAGACTTTGCTTTAGAATCGCTCATCGAATTCGTTCGAGACCTTGCAGAGAACGCCCCACGCCAAACTATTGCCCGCCAGATCGGTCGTACCCCAAATTAATGATATGTATGGTGGAAAGGTTCCGGTACTTGAGTGATTGGTCATAGTCGTCATGGTTCGGATACCAGTCATTGTTGGACCTCATAGCGGCCCGCCCTACCATACCATCAGCGACTTGAGTTCATGTCCACTATTTTCACAAAGAGCGCACGTATCCCTCGAAAACGACAGACGGAACTCTGAGGAGGATGAATTGCGGCGATGCACCGTTGTCCGCACCGAATCAGAGCTAGGGGAAAGCTACACGTGTTTGTCGTACCCCCGCTTCCGGGACAGCCACCACCAGTCCACCCACAGGCCCAAGAGAACCATATTCTGCCACTCCAGACCAATATAAAAGCCAGTCTACTATGAGCGAGAGTATCAACGAAAAGGAACACCCAAGTCACTCGACAAGCGCCCAAGAGGCCGCCATCGGCCAAGTTGAAGACGCCATCATGAAGCGCCTCAGAATCTGCCCGGTGAGCGCTCTAACAGTACGGTCGGTTCATCGAGACTCTTAGGGACCAATCTCGCTTCTTTGGTTTATTTGGTTTAGAGGAAAGTCCTCGAGTCTTTATCGCACCTCCGAATCGACGGTGCCAGGATCAAACCGATCGAGGATCGACCTCCCAAGGCAGGGGGGAAGGCGAATGTCGAGGCAGCAATCCTCGCTTCGGCACAGGCGTCGGGTTCTTCGGAATCCGGTAAGAAGGAGTACGTGGCGGTTAAGAAGTTGCGCTTGGATGATGACACCAACGATGATCGAACTCTTGCGGTGAGCCTTGACCGATGCTCGATTGACAGCACAGAGGGATCCTGATTCGTCAACACTTGTTATAAGCCGCTCGCTCACGAAGTCAATCTTCTAAGCGACCTAAACCACGAGAACGTAGTAGAGATTTTAGGCTTCTTCGAAGACGTTGGGAAGGGAGTCGCTTGCATGGTGTTCGTTTGGGAGGAGAATGGGAATTTGAGGGAGTTCATTCGGTCCGCAAAGTGGGAACTTCCGGAACGTGTCTCCTTGGTAATTACGACCCCCAAGCCTCAGGTGATGTCTCTTTACTTATGAGGCTACAGATACACGACACGGCGAAGGGACTACGTTACCTCCATGGAAGGGACCCACCAATCTGTCACGGTGATCTCAAATCAGTAGGTCGAATAGACATCCTCCCTTTCCGGGGACTGAGAGCTACCCGAATTTAGCTGAACATTCTTGTCAATACGGAGAACCGAGCGGTGATTACGGACTTTGGCTCTGCTCGTGCCGTGGATTCAGTGGCGGAAGGAGCGTTAAAAGGTTTCCGCGACGCCAAGGCAACCCCAGCACCGCACACCACCGGAGTGGGAGCACAGGAGGCGGAGGCTTTGACGGCCGAAATCGCTCCGTCCGGAGAGTATATCACGATGACCGGTCCGGCTTGGACTGTTCGATGGGCAGCCCCCGAACTGTTAAACGGAGATTTGCCCGGTTTGGCGAGTGACATTTGGGCCCTGGGATGGATTTGCTGGGAGGTGCGTCGAAATAGATTGGGGAGGACTCGTTGGGGGTCGCTCAACCTGAGTCGCAACTGCTCTAGGCTATTACGGGAAACTTCCCATTCGACAAGGAGAATGATGTTGCCCTTGTCCTTCGGATCGCGAAGGCAGATCTTCCTACGGTTGAAAACGATGATCAATTCCGGCAAATTAAGGCGCTATGCATTCTGATGAGGGAATGTTGGAAAATGGAACTATGCGAGCGACCTATAGCTGCGAAATGCCAGCAAACAGTATCATGGATGGTAGGCTGACTTCTCTTCCATAGCTTTCCGTAGCTTATAAGGGCGTTTGCAGGATCAGATCATACCCTCTCGCAGAGTATCGGGCAGCTCGTCCGTATCTCACTCCAGCGGGCTTTTGTATGCTCTTGGTTGGATAAAAATGCGAAGCGGTATATATAATAAAGCTCAAGAGTACTTTGAACAATCTTTGGGGGTTGCTGAGTCAATTGGAGATGAGTGGGGGAAGACTCGAGCGGTGACAGCAATTGGAGACGCGTACCGCATGCGGACCGAGTATTCCAAAGCGGTCGAATTATACATCCAAGCTCGCGACCTCTACTCTAAAATTGGGGATCAGATCGGGTGTGCCCAATCGGTCCAGGGTCTGGGGGAGGTGTACCGAATGCGGGACAAGTATTCCGAAGCGGAGGTATCGTACATACAAGCCCGCCACATCTACTCAAAAATCGGGCATCAGTTCGGGTTAGCCCAGTCGGTTCAGGGTCTGGGAGAGGTGTACCGGATGCGGAAGGAGTATTCCAAAGCCGAGGAATTGTACATTCAAGCCCGCGACATCTACTGGGAAATCGGGCATCAGCTCGGGTTTGCCCAATCGGTCCGGAGTCTGGGAGACGTGTACCGAATGCGGGACGAGTATTCCAAAGCGGAGGAGTTATACATTAAAGCTCGCTACATTTACTCGGAAATCGGGTTTCAGCTCGGATTGGCCCAATCGGTCGACAGTCTGGGAGACGTGTACCGAATGCGGGACGAATATTCCAAAGCCGAGGAATCGTACATTCAAGCCCACGACATCTACTCTCAAATCGGGAATCAGCTCGGGTTTGCCCATTCGTTTGAGGTGATGGGGCATGTCCACACAGTTCGCGAAGAATACTCGAGGGCTGAAGACTCATACTCGGAAGCCAAACGAATCTATCACCTAATTGGATACATGCGCAGCTCGGCCAACATTTTATGGTATTGGGGTTGACTGCATCGCCATCAAAAACAGTATGGGGAGGCTGAGCGTCTAGCTGTTGAAGCGTCCACAATTTACCGAAGACTGGGTCTGCAGCAGGATGTGGAGGAGTGCAATAAATTTCTTGAAGATATTCGTCCAGTAATTAAATAGCTATCAATACAGAGGCTGTATAGATTGTTCGCACTCCCATCCCCCCACCGATTCGAAGCTTCTACATCTATTTACTGTGGCTCCTGTGCTCTTGTTCCTTCAGAAAGGCCTGTATCTATCCCGTATGCTTCGCTTGGTGATGCCCAGAGTCAAGCTGCCTGGACCGAGCTACGTTGGTCAGGTCCGGTCGCTCGCAGATAGACATGATTCACGCAGAAAAATAGTCACTTAATGCGCATGTAGTTGTCTTCTGTTTTCGTCGGATCGTATTTTTCGACAGTAGTTGTCTTCTTGGCATTGTGGGGTGGATGGGGCCACTGGCGGAAATTCCGGATTGGATTGGACGGTCTCCCGTGGTTGATGAATCAACAAACAAACACGTGATGTTCAGCCCTACTGCAGTATCTGGGGTTGGTAACAGGCTCACTGAAGAACTGGCAAGCTGTCGTGCCGGGTGAGAAAGCAATTCATTGACGTACCAAACAACGGGTCACATAATCACGTCTGCCCCGGCCCTACCTGCCTAAAGAGGTAGGAGGACATAATCCCCGAACGGAAGGGAATGTATTATACTCTTTCATAGGCATGTGATTTTTGAGACGCGAAATTCGTGATGCAAACCGCTGCAACCGTGAATGGCCATCGGCGGACCTCGAGGACGGATGAGTCGCTTGCCGCGGATATCCACGATATCGTCACGGACCGCTTGCAGGATAAATATTGTTCTTGTGTACTCGGCGCGGACCTCGTGCGCATCTTTGAACCTAAAAGACAGAAGTCGAAAACGTAGTACATGTAGTCGAGCGTTCCAACTCGGAATGAACTATACAGCCTTAATCCCTCTTTCTCCCCTCCCTTTATCTGGCCTGCGCTTTCATTTTCAAGAGCTTCACATGTCAGAATAAACACTCAGTGATTCTGGAATCGACTATATATATCTTATCTAATCACCTGTCAGAATAAACACTAATGCTCAAGAAAGAGAGTCAGGCCAGGACACAATATAAGTAAGAGGGAACATGCATACCTCAGTGATTCTGGAATCGACTGAGGTATGCTGGTACATGGGAAAATGCGAGAATATGAGGCCGAGAGAAAACAAGCTTTCCACAGAGAAAGAAACTCGAGCGCAATGGATGGGACAAACCCCCGTCCCTACAAACATATCGTAACGCGCGAGAAGAGAAATATAAAACAAAGAGGATGAACGCGCGTTAAGCGCTCGCCTCGGCATCGTTCTCGGCCTGCGGCGCGACTTGGGATCTAACATCATATGGAGGCTGACAAAGCAATCCATCGCACAGACGCGTCATGTGGGAGCGTTACGACCAGGACTGACGACGATCACTGAGACTTCTGCATCCCCTCAACCCAGCAATCAACCTCGAGCTCTCCGGGGCACCCGACAGTGCTGAACTTCACGACCATCAGTTTGTGTTTGTGTACCATTCCAGGCTGAGCTGAGCAAGATGCCCGTCCTCTGACAACACTCGATCCAAAGCAATCCTCTTTACTCTCTCTATACGCATCGACCACTTCTAACACCCATCCTCTCAAATAAACCAAAATGCAAAGTTACTTCAAAGAGATCCGAAGCTTAGAGGTGAGCCACTGCTTGACACTCTGAATCTCGACTCTCCTTCAATCCCATGCTCGACGGGAACAGCCCTGCTGACCCTCCGATGATCTCCTCGAATAGCCAGAAGTTTGAAAAGCCTCCATGTTTTGACCCACCTCAAGTTCAACCTCGAATCTTCAAGTCTGCCATCTTAGCTGCTTTACATCTAGGCGATTCTCGCCACCTAAATCCTTCTTGCGACGAAGCGACTCGCCACCAAAACGGACCCCATCCCACCGCTTACGACCGGAGCTCCTCGCGGAGCGTCACGGCATACACCATCGACCGGATGTATTGAAGTGCTTGGCAACTCTGGACACCGGCCACACTCGACGTACTAGCGCGACATCATCCTCACTTTGCCCAGATGTTGGTCCTTCCTGCACTGCCTGCGCGAGCCTCAAGAGTGGAAATCTGTCACAGCGCGCAATACGGCGGACGTCGTCGACTAGCGGTACACTGTGTCCTCACGCAAATGTGTCGTGGAGTTCGTGGTTCTTGTTATGGCGGAAGCATCGAGAACGGGCAGTCTCGACACTTTGGGCCGATGAGGGAGAAGGACTTGCTGGAGAGGACGTTGGCGCTCCTTTCCCCGATTTACGAGACTTACTCCTTCAGAACCTTGGTCAACCACCACTTTATAACCTCTGCCCGCCTTCGGTCAGCGGAGCCCTGTTGAACATTTGGTATTGTTTGTATTAGTTAGAATAAATCATATGTTATGTCTCGTGACGTAACGCTCCTAAGCGTGACCCCTATGATGTAACGCTCCACCTTAAGCGGAGCGCACCACCTCTCCTACAACTCCTCTGGAGCAATGCTCCACAGAGAGGAGCCAGGAGTCATAGGACTCCTATACGTAGTCACTGCGGATGTGGAGCACTCCACATACGCAGCAGTAATGATTCATAGTTAGCAGATACCGAACCGATAGTAGTGACATCATAGACCAGCATCCATAGTATAAATAGACGTGAATACATGTACTGGATGCTCCTCAGATCCGACAAGGACAACCAGATTTCTACCTCTCTCAAGTGTGTACTCTCAACCTCTCTCAACCACCTCTACCAGTTGTAAGAAGACAGCAAAGCCTTTCGTATACACTGCGTTACAAGTAAGTTACATAGTACACCCTGTCCACTTTCAACAGGTTATGGGCCCAGCCTAAACCTATAACCTTGATTATATACTAACCTTTGTGAGAACTACCAGTGTCTCAACAAGTTTTAACTCCAATCCGCTCTAGCGAAGACTCTTTCCAAGCACTTTACGACCAAAAACTTAGTCTCAAGTTTGAAGGTCATAAGTCAGTACCAGCATACTATATACGAGATCCTAAGCTCATACA
>KN822951.1:494935-507885 GCA_000827465.1 Tulasnella calospora MUT 4182
TTAAATCAAGAAATAGCAAAGAACAACATTCAGCTACACAAAGTATACTCAAAGATATACCAAGCGACCAAAAACCTTTGAAGAAACATCAAAGTTCTATCAGGCAGATATTTGATTCATTTAACAGCAGGAATCCAACAGAGCCTGACGAAGCAAACTAACTATAATAAAAGAAATCTACTAACACTCCATAGACACCAGTGAATCTTAACATGATCATCAATGTCAATCCAGGAGATAAAGAAAACCATAGCAGATCATGAAATCGTGGAATGGTATCAAACATCCGAGAACCGAGCATCATCGGAACCAACCATACACCATCCATACAACACCTTCAATATCAAGCACACCCCAACAACCTCTTCACAAACTCTCAAGCACTTGTTAAAGAAGTACAAAAAGTATTAATTCGTATTTTCTGTTACCGTCCACTCGACAAAGGGGAGTGTTGAACATTTGGTATTGTTTGTATTAGTTAGAATAAATCATATGTTATGTCTCGTGACGTAACGCTCCTAAGCGTGACCCCTATGATGTAACGCTCCACCTTAAGCGGAGCGCACCACCTCTCCTACAACTCCTATGGAGCAATGCTCCACAGAGAGGAGCCAGGAGTCATAGGACTCCTATACGTAGTCACTGCGGATGTGGAGCACTCCACATACGCAGCAGTAATGATTCATAGTTAGCAGATACCGAACCGATAGTAGTGACATCATAGACCAGCATCCATAGTATATATAGACGTGAATACATGTACTGGATGCTCCTCAGATCCGACAAGGACAACCAGATTTCTACCTCTCTCAAGTGTGTACTCTCAACCTCTCTCAACCACCTCTACCAGTTGTAAGAAGACAGCAAAGCCTTTCGTATACACTGCGTTACAAGTAAGTTACATAGTACACCCTGTCCACTTTCAACAAGCCCCAACACCATCTTGACTTCACGCACGTCTGTCCTGTTCACCGAAACTCGAGCGACTTGGTATCACACGGAATTCGGGTTACCTTGGCCGACACCAACTCCCTTTGCTTTGTTGACGACCTCGGGCATCTCCGGCATGCTCGCTGCGTGTCGTCGAGACAAGACCACCTTTTCGGCAGAGGAATTTTGACCGCGCCTGGGGCGAGTGGGGGTTATACAGGATTATTTGAACCAAGGCTCATCCTGCAGTGGTAGGAGATATTTATGCCCGGTCGTCGGGAAGGTTGCTACTCCTATTCTAACCCTTTGAACGGCTACGGTAGCGGGGAGGATGACGATGGACACCCAGCACTCGATACAATTTATTCGTTCTCAAGCGGAAGTGCGAAGCTGCGGAACCAGAACGTCGTCGAAACGGGAGGAAACAAGGTTGGACCGGAGAGGAGACTAAGGAGTCGACGTACCGACGGGATCGACGGGTTTATGGCGGGAGGAGAGTTGCATCTGTCTTTGCTGACTCTTGGTCTGTTACGATTGTTCTGTTCTTGCCTTTGCTCTCCTCTTGATATTGTACTAGCGTTAGCAGGCTATGGTATTCGAATGAAGTTGGGGACTGTTTCACTTGCTAAGCTGGGTTGAGCGCCGAGAGCAGATATTTCTATCCTGTCGCGGGCATGATATAAACGACTTTCGCCGAGATACCATATCTCCATAATACGATCCTCCCGCCCCCGAACCAAGAAAGAGGTGAGCCAAATCGGGCGGGGCTCAAGGGAATGCATCGAAACACTTATTAGCCACACGAAACATTGCCGAATCGAGCGAATATATGTAGCTATGTTAGCAATCTTCCCTTCGCCTGTCGCTCTTCTAGTTCGTGGGATAGAGAACGAGGGAGTTTGTTGCCTCGCCGCTTAATCACTATCCTTAGCGTAATTCATCTTACTTTTGGCGCAAACTGTTCTGAAGGAATCCGGCCAGTGTCGGTAAGCGCGGGACATAGACCACCTCAGGGGCACATCGTCATGAAATTTGGCATTGACAACATATTAGTATTACACCGGGAAGGGTGATTGAGGCGAACGATATTTTGAAAACATGGGGGTCTCTCAAATCTCAGCTTGTGCTTGAAATTTAGAAACTCCAGTAGGTCCAACGCAACACCGTCCATACGTGTGCTTGGGGCGTATAACAGAAATTCAAACATTTAACGGGTGAGTGATGGGAAAACCTTGAATTTTTTCATGCTTCGCAAGCCAATCACCACTTGGACCTGAGAGCGTCCTAGTCCACAACACCAGCGACTTGCGTTCAAGCCCCTTACTCGCGGTGAGCAGCGCACGCGTCCTCCAACAACCAGAGAGGGAATTCTGATGAGGATGAATAGCGGCGATGCAAAACGAGGTTGGTTGTTTGCGCCGTCCAACCGCGCGGCAGCGGTGCGGGTTTGTCCAACTCCGTTCGATTCAACCACCGCCTTGCACAATCAGTCCACCCCCCAGCCCCAATAGAACCATATCCTACCACTGCAGACCTTTATCCAAACTATCTTGCAATGAGCGGAAGTATCAACGAGAAGGAAGAAGCAAACCGATCGACAAGCGCCCAAGTGGCAGTCGGCGAGGAAGTTGAAGATGCCACGAATTCGAAGCGCCTCGAAATCTGCCCGGTGAGCGGTCGGACGGCAGAGCCCTCTCGTGGAGAGTCTTAAGCATTAATATCGTTTCGTTGGCTCAGAGGAAAGTCCTCGAGTCTTTATCACACCTCCGAATCGACGGTGCCAGGATCAAACCGATCGAAGGTCAATCTCCCAAGGCAGGCAGGACAGCGGAAGTCGAGGCAGCAATCCTCGCTTCAGCACAGGAGTCAGATTCCTCGGAATCCAATGAGAAGGAGTACGTTGCGGTCAAAAAGCTGCGTTTTGATGGTGACACCGATGATGATCGAACTCTTGCGGTGAGTCTTGCTGGGTGGGCTCGATTGACGGCACCGAGATATCCTGACTCGTCAAACCCTTCCCGCAAGCCGCTCGCTGACGAAGTCAATCTTTTAAACGACCTCTCCCACGAGAATGTGGTAAGGATCCTAGGCTTTGTCGAAGACGCTGGGCAGGGAGTCGCTTGGATGGTGTTTGCTTGGGAGCAGAATGGGAATTTGAGGGAGTTCATCCGGTCCGAGAAGTGGAAACTCCCAGAACGTGTCTCCCTGGTGGGTCTTGAGCTCGGATCTCAAGTGATGTTTCTTCACCCACGAGGCTACAGATAGACGACGTTGCGAAGGGACTAAGGTATCTTCACGGAAGGGATCCACCAATCTGTCATGGTGATCTCAAATCAGTAGGTCGAACAGACGTTCGCTCTTCGCGGGGACTGACGCCTACTGAACATAGCTGAACATTCTTGTCAATCCGGGGAACCGAGCGGTGATTACGGACTTCGGCTCTGCACGTGCTGTAGATTCAGTGTCAGAAGAGGCGTTGGAAAGTGCTCGCGTGGCCAGGTCGACCCCGACAGCGCGTACAGCCGGAGTGGGAGCGCAGGAGGCGGAGGCGCTGACGGCCGAAATGGCTCCATCCGGGGATTTCATCACGATGACAGGTCCCGCTTGGACCGTTCGATGGGCAGCCCCGGAACAGGTGCGTGGGGATTCGCCTGGTTTGGCCAGTGACATTTGGGGGCTGGGATGGATTTGCTGGGAGGTACGTCAAATTAAATTGGAGAGGGATGGCAAGGGTCGCTCAACCTGAGTCTCAATCGCTCCAGGCTGTCACAGGAAACTTCCTATTCGAGAAGGAGAACAATAATATTGCCATCGTCCGCATCACGACAGGGGATCTTCCTCCCGTTGAAAACGATGATCAGTTCCACCAGATAAAGGCGCTATGCAGTCTGATGATGGAATGTTGGAAATTGGATACAAGCGAACGACCTGCAGCTGCGAAATGCGGACAAATAGTCTCAGATATGGTGGTGTACTTTCTCTCTTCCATTTGAATGACATTAACGGAAGTCTATACAGAATCCGATCGTACCTTCCTCCAGGGAAGTGGGCAGTTTGTCCGTAACTCGCTCCAGTGGACTTTTGTACGCTCTTGGCCGAGTTCAACTCGGGAGCAACATGTATAGTAAAGCTCAGGAGTACTTTGAGCAATGTTTAAAGGTTGCTGAGTCCGTTGGAGATGAACGGGGCAAGCCTATGGCGGTGAACGGAATTGGAGACGTGTACCGAATGCGGAACGAGTATTCCAAAGCCGAGGAATCGTACACCCAGGCCCGCGACATCTTCTCTCAAATCGGGGATCAGCTCGGGTTTGCCCAATCAGTTGATAGTCTGGGAGACGTGTACCTAATGCGGGACGAGTATTCCAAAGCCGAAGAATTGTACATCCAAGCCCGCGACATCTTCTCTCAAATTGGGGATCAGCTCGGGTCTGCCCAATCAGTCAAGAGTCTGGGAGACGTGTTCCGAATGCGGAGCAAGTATTCCAAAGCCGAGGAATCGTACATCCAAGCCCGTGACATCTACTCTCAAATCGGGGATCAGCTGGGGTTTGCCCAATCGGTCAAGAGTCTGGGAGACGTGTACCGAATGCGGGACGAGTATTCCAAAGCCGAAGAATCGTACATCCAAGCCCGCGACATCGACTCTCAAATCGGGGATCAGCTCGGGTTTGCCCAATCCGTCAAGGGTCTGGGTGACGTGTACCGAATGCGGAACGAGTATTCAAAAGCCGAGGAATCGTACATCCAAGCCCGCGACATCTTCTCTCAAATCGGGAATCAGCTCGGGTTTGCCCAATCAGTTGATAGTCTGGGAGACGTGTACCTAATGCGGAACAAGGATTCCAAAGCCGAAGAATCGTACATCCAAGCCCGCAACATCTACTCTCAAATCGGGGATCAGCTCGGGTTTGCCCAATCGATCCAGAGTCTGGGAGACATGTACCGAATGCGGAACGAGTATTCAAAAGCCGAGGAATCGTACATCCAAGCCCGCGACATCTTCTCTCAAATCGGGGATCAGCTCGGGTTTGCCCGATCGGTCAAGGGTCTGGGAGACGTGTACCAAATACGGGACGAGTATTCCAGAGCCGAAGAATCGTACATCCAAGCCCGCGACATCTTCTCTCAAATCGGGGATCAGCTCGGGTTTGCCCAGTCGTCCGAGGGAATGGGGCGTGTCTACGCAGCTCGGAAAGAATACGCGAGGGCTGAAGAGTCATACTCGCAAGCTGAACGAATATATCACCGAATTGGAGACATGCACAGCTCGGCCAACATTTTATGGTTTCGGGGTTGGCTGCATCGCAATCAGGGTCATTGGGGGGAGTCTGTGCGTCTAGTTGCCGAAGCGTCCACAATTTACAGAAGACTGGGTCTGGAGGAGGATGTGGAGGACTGCGATGAATTTCTTGAAGATATTCGCCCATTAATTGAATAGGTATCAATACGGAGGCTGTACATATCGTTCACAACCCCCCCCCCCTCCTCGATTCGAAGTTTCTGCATTGTTTTACTGTGGCTCCTGCACTCGTATTTCTCCAGAACGGCCTCTATCTATAGCGCATGTTTGACTTGGTGACGCCCAGAGTGGAAATGCCTAGACCGAGTTAGGTTGGTCGGGTCCGGTCATTTGCTCATAGACATGTTTGGTCATCAATCGAATGCACGTGGAGCAGCTTTTTGCCTTGTTCAAATCGGATTATTTACAGTAGCTATGTTCTCTCGAGGCTGCGGAGTGGATGGGGCGAGGGGCAGAAATTCCAACTCGGATCGGACAGTACCTACCCGGGATATACTCACCGAGGAACTGGCAAGCCACCGTGGGTGACAAAGCAATTCATTGACGTACCAAACAATGGGTCACATAAATTGATATTGTTTGTGGCCTTCAAATTCACGCCCACCCCTGCCCCACCTGCCTGAAGAGGTAGGATGACGATAATAACTCCCCGAAAGAGAATGTCTTGTATCCCTTTAGGTATGTGATTTTTGAGACGGCAACATTTGTAATAAAACCCCCTGCAACGGTTCTCCTTGCTCTCTCATGGTCCCAAACAGTCAATGACCGTCGGCGGACCTCGAAGATGGATGTACGAGTCGCTTGCCGCCGAGACTATTCAATGGCCCGTTGGTCACCAATGACTAGATTTGGCCATCCACGCTGATACAGACACACGAATCGGTGTTGAGCGACTCTATGTTTTTGTTTTATTCGTTTCCAACAGTAGCTTGTGGGTTCTTGGCTTTGTAGAGTGGATGGGGTTCACGGGGGACAGTGCAACTTGGATGGAACGACACCCTTTCGCACTTTCTCCTCCCTTTATTGAATCCAGACTTCTACAATCATCAGCCACGTTACGTGTCACCACTTCTCTCTCTCATGGTGGGACCTCTTATAGCGCTGCAACGGAACTGGCTCGGAGAGTGATCGAAGCGAACGCTGAGGCTGACAAAGCAATATTTCTATGGCACGGACAACTGTCCTCGAACATTTCAATCACAACCGACAACGCTGGCTACCATCAGTGGAGACCATCGCTTCTCATGTGTACCATTCGACAACCTGAGAACAAGCAAAACGTCCGTTCCACCGACAGCACCGCGCAGCCTCACGTCGGAGCACACCTCTTGACCGTCTCTCCCGAATACATACGAGGACAACCACTTCGAGTACCCAAAATCTCAAAGGAACTGAGCTTGAAATCTACTCCGAATGGAATCGAAGCTAAATCTCAGAAGGTGAATCTTACCCTGACCCTTCGAAACCTGGCTGCGGCTCTCCTCCTCTCGACGCAAACAGCGAGCTGACCTCTTCCTGACCTTCTCTAGCCAAATGCCTGAAAAGCCTCCATATCCGGACTTAATATAGGTCCAACGTCGAACCTTGAACCGCGCCATTCGAGTCGCTCGACGTCGTGCCTAAATCCATCCTCCCCAAAGCGGCTCAACAAACCCGACCGTCCGAGCACTCATTCCAGCACTTACCGCCAGAGCTGCTCACGGAGATCACGATTTACACCTTCGACTGGAAGTACTGGGTTACCACGTTGGCCATGGTCTCGACCTGTTGGGGCAACATCATCCTCAATTAGCCCCGATGTTGGTCCATCCTCGATGCCTTGGACGAATTTCAGGAGCCGACAGCCGTCCTGGCGCCTAAACGTCATCGACCTGCGGTGCGCCGTGCTCTCGCGGGAGGCTGTAGGGAACTTCGTGACTCTTCGTCTCTCTTGCGGCGGCTGAGGCAACCGAAAACGGGCGTTATCGAGACTTGGAGCCGATGACGATAACCACTTTGGCGGCGAGGGTGTTAGGCGTTACTCGCAAGGACCTGCTCGTTTATAACAACGCCACGGATCAAAAGATCCGTCTACCAACAGCGTTCAATTGCGCCACGTCAAACTCTACTGGGCCCCGACGAACCTCGGTTTCGCAACCCCACCGTATACTCTCCCAGGCCTGGTCGGGAAAGTTCCAACACCACCCCAACTCCACACGCCCCTGTCGTGTTCACCGCACCCTGAGCGACTTCGTATCCCGAACTGGGGTGGCTTCACTGACGCCAGCCACCTCCACTTCATCAATGCACCATCAGGTTCGGAGTCCGTTTGCTTTAAATTTCTGTATTACTTATTGACGAGACGATGTATTTACTGTAGCTTGCACGCTGCCATTCGGGTTTCTTGGACGTATATCATCAATAAACCTTCGGATGACATGGCTGGCTCAGTCTGATACGCATACCCGAGAGCCAGCGGTCTTCCATCAACCTAGCCGGTACCTACCATGTCCTCCCGCCTCTTCCAGCCAGCCGACCACTAGCTCCAGCCCAATCTGTGTTGCGTGCAGGAGAAGCGATCACGTGAGGAATTCGGGTTAGGACGGCGAAGAGTTTCAACGTTACTCGTCGTATCGGCAGAAGCGTTGGGGGAGGAGGATCTGGAAAGGGACTCGTTCAGCATCGTCGTCTTACCAGTTGACTCCGAAGTGGACGGAAGGATCCGAAAATCCCTATTCGACGATCGATTTGGGCATCACATCGACCTCGGTCCACGTTGGCCGATACCTACCCCATCCACTTTGTTGGCGACCTCGAGATCAACATCTTGGGGGTGCGTTCGCTTTTTTCATTTCTTTGTGGGTTAGACGTGGTATTGATCGATAGGTGTAGTTCAGGCTACACACCGGGACTCAAGTTTGGTGGAGGCATATCATCAAAGGAGTTGGCAAGGCCGTCTCAGCCCTAGACGCAGACTCGAAGGCTGACGTTTTTGGATCAAAACGTCGCCTACAACCCTCTATATTCTCCGCATCTTCCACCCAAACAACCACCGGCCCGAATCCGGACGGGCACCTGATACGTACGGACGAAACGACTGCGTGATCACACTTTGGATGAAGAAGACACAGAGTTTCAGCGTTATCGGCCGTTTCGGTAGGAGTTTCTCGGAAGGAGAGGGAGGAAGGAGACCCGTTCAGCTCCGTCTTTTGTGCCTCTTGGTCCTGCACTGGACGGAACGACACTCTGGCATCCCTATCCGATCATCTCGTTTCATTGATGGGCATCGCAAACTCTTCAACTCGATCCGCAGAGTATTCTCAATCAGGGGCGAACTGGGTGGAAGAAACGCGAACGCGGAAAGATTCAACGCCGAGAGGTGTGCCGATCTTGGATCGGCAATGGAACATTGTTTTGATCATCTATTCTGTTTAGGCTTTCGCTCTACCTGATACATTGTTTCCCTATTCTTACCCGGAACTTTGGCGCGCTCTCCTAAGTTTACGACGGTTGGTTGATCCCCGGGTCCAAGACGACTGGCCCCATGCCAGAAAAATGGACTCGGTCTCGCTTCCGCTTTCATAACCCAGTGTGGAAAGTGGCTCTCACTCACAAAATTGCGCAATGTCGTCCTGCAAGGTTGAATGTTGGTTGAGCGTCGAGAGCACCTTGGCCTTTGGTGGGATGTCGGAGGCTGGACTCGCTTCATACGTTTTGGGGGTGGGGGGGGGGCGCATTTTGTATGCACGAAAGATCAGCCTGTGTATGATTGTCCCTTTTTTCTCTCGATGTAACGAGGGGACTGACCGTTAGGGCTCCGGAAGCGGTCGCTATTTTCACGAGCCGGGGTCCGTAGTCGCTACCTGGAACAGGAGGTTGGAGGATCTGCCTTGGAATCGCCATCGAATTCGGTCAAGACCTTCTAGATATCACCCCACGCCAAACTATCGCCCGCTAGATCGCTCGCACTCCAAATTAATGATAGAAGATCTTCGACCTTCATGATGATCCACCACCCAGCCCGCCTCGAACAGAGTCGCTAAAGACCTTACCTCCAACATGCACTGCGTCCAACCGAGCCGAACGGTTCGGCAAGAGGGATTTTGATTGCGCTTGGGGAGAGTCGGGGTCGTAAAGCGTCTTTGAAACGAGGTTCAACGTGAGGTAGTAGGACGTGCCGTACCAAGTGGCCGAGGAGGCAACATCTACGCCCTTTGAACTGCTCCGGTGGTAGAAAGGGAGGTGATGGATATCGGGCATTCGACACGGTTCCTTCATTCTGAAGCCGAGGCGCGAACCAGCGGAAAGAAAGAACGTCATCTGAGCTAGTCGAAACGGGGGGATACGAGGTTGGACCGTAGAGGAGACCAGAGGAGTCTACCCGTCGACGAGATCGACGGATCGTGGCATGAGGGGATTTGGCTAACTCTCTCACGACGCTTGGTTTGTTGCAATTGTTTTGTTGTGACTTTCGCTCTCCTCTTGCTATTCTTCCAGCGTGACACCTCGTGCGCCATTCAGTCGGAACCCCGGGCTCCTAAGTTGAGAATATTCCATCACTTTTTGATTATGCGCCGAGACCTGATATATTTACTGCGCCGCCCGCCTGATATAAGCGACCTGCTACCCGCCGTGATGTTTACACAATAGAGTAGTGAACCAGGAAAGCCGGAGGTTGACAACATACCCCTCAAGGCTGGGGTCGCATAAATAAACTCTCGTTTGAATTGACGCCCGCCTCGGCCCCACCTATCTAAAGAAGTAAGAGGATATAGCTCCTCCCGGAAAGAGAATGTCTCATACTTAATTAGGCATGTGATGAAAAGATTTGTAATGCAAACCACTAATACGGTTCTCGTTCATGCCCGCTCATGGCTCCAAACCGTGAATGAGAGTCGGCGGACCTCGAGGATGGGTGAGTCGCCTGCCGCGAGGACCCAACCGATATCGCCACGGACCGTTCGATAAAGTAAACCAAACTCGAGAGTACGAGTAGAGTGTGGACAAGACGACCTGAATCGACTTACAATGGCGATTCATCCGAGCGATTTTCACATTGGACTTCGCCCCACACGCGTAAAGAGCCATCCCCTATGCCTCATTATGGGGCATTCATAGTGAATTCGGTTCGTGTCGGTAAGTGCTGGGTGTAGGCCCGCGCTGGAGGCAACTCCTCATCAACCTCGCCATCAGGAACGAGGTAGTACGACACGGGCCCAGGAGGTTTGTGTAAGCGGATGAGGCTTTGAAAACACGTGGGTATGCCAAATCCCATTTTGTGCTTAGATCTGAGTTTAGACGCTCTAGTGAGACGAATGGCAACCCGTCGATATGAGTCCATGACTCGGAGATTCAAACATGTTTGGGGGGGAAAGACTCCGGTACCTGAGTGATTAGTCAGAGTCGTCCTTGGACGGCCCGCTCCACCATACCATCAACAACTTGCGTCCATGCCCCTATTCTCATAACGCGCGCACGTATCCAGGAACGAGAGACGCAACTGTGAGGAGGATGAATTGCGGTGATGCAACGTTTGCCCGCACCGCCCCATCAGAGGGGAAACAACACGTGTTTATCGGATCCCCGCTCCTGATTCAACCACCGCCAGTCCACCCCCAGGCCCAAGAGAACCATATCCTGCCACTGCAGACCATTTTCAGAGCTAATCTACTATGAGTGAGAGTATCAACGAGAAGGAACAAGCAAGTCGCTCGACAACCGCCCAAGAGGCTGCCATCGACGAAGTTGAAGATGCCATGAAGCGTCTCAGAATCCGCCCGGTGTGCAGTCGGACTGTACAGCCATTTCGTCGAGACTCTTAAGCACTAATATCGCTGCTTGATTTTAGAGGAAAGTCCTCGAGCCTTTATCGCACCTCCGAATCGACGGTGCCAGGATCAAACCGATCGAAGGTCAACCTCCCAAGGCAGGCGGGAAAGCGGAAGTCGAAGCAGCAATTCTCGGTTCAGTCAAGGAGTCAGGTACCTCGGAATCTGATGAGGAGGAGTACGTGGCGGTTAAGAAGTTGCGGTTTGACGATGACACCGATGATGATCGAACTCTTGCGGTGAGTCTGATGCTAGATTGGCAGCACCGAGGGATCCTGACTTGTCAACCTCTTACTCTAAGCCCCTCGCGCATGAAGTCAATCTTCTAAACGACCTCAAGCACGACAATGTAGTAAAGATTTTGGGCTTCGTCGAAGACGTTGGGCAGGGGGTCGCTTGGATGGTGTTTGCATGGGAGGAGAATGGGAATTTGAGGGAGTTCATCCGGTCCGCAAAGTGGGAACTCCCGGAACGTGTCTCCTTGGTGGGTTCGGCCCTCAGATTTCATTTGATGTCTCTCCACTCACGAGGTTACAGATAAACGACGCTGCGAAGGGACTAAGCTACCTCCATGGAAGAGACCCACCAATCTGTCACGGTGATCTCAAATCAGTAGGTCGAATAAATGTCTTCTCTTTCCCCGGGCCGAAGCTTACCTGGATATAGCTGAACATTCTTGTCAATCCGAAGAACCGGGCGGTGATTACGGACTTTGGCTCTGCACGTGCTGTGGATTCGGTGACGGAAGAGGCATTAAAAGGTGTCCGCGCGGCCAAGGCGACCCCAACCTCGCATACAACCGGAGTGGGATCGCAGGAGGGGGAGGTGCTGACGGCCGAAATTGCTCCATCCGGAGAGTTTATCACGATGACAGGTCCGGCCTGGACTGTTCGATGGGCAGCCCCTGAACTGTTAGACGGAGATTTTCCCGGTTTGGCCAGTGACATTTGGGCCCTGGGATGGGTTTGCTGGGAGGTGCGTCGAAGTAGATTGGGGAGGACTCGTTGAGGTCGCTCAACCTGAGTCGCAACTACTCTAGGCTATCACGGGAAACTTCCCATTCGACAAGGAGAATGACGTCGCCGTTGTCATTCGGATCGCTAAAGCAGATCTTCCCCTGGTTGAAAACGATGATCAATTCCGGCAAATTAAGGCACTCTGCAGTCTGATGAGGGAATGTTGGAAACTGGATACAGGGGAGCGCCCTACAGCGGTGAAATGCCAACAAATAGTCTCATGGATGGTAGCGTGCCTTCTCTGTCCTAGTTTCCCAGAATTTATAAGCGTTTGCAGGATCCAATTGTACCCTCTCGCAGGGAAACGGGCAGCTCGTCCGTAACTCGCTCGAGCGGGCTGTTGTTTGCTCTTGGCCGGATGAAAATGCGGAACAACATATATAGTGAAGCTGAGGAGTACTTTAAACAATCTTTTATTGTTGCTGAGTCAGTAAAAGATGAACGGGGGAAGGCTCGGGCGATGAAAGCAATTGGAGACGTGTACTACCTGCGATACGAGAATGCCAAAGCCGAAGAATCGTACATCCAAGCCCGCAACATCTACTCTCAAATCGGGGATCAGCTCGGGTTCGCCCAATCGGTCAAGGGTCTAGGAGATGTGTACCGAATGCGAGACGAGTATTCGAAAGCCGAAGAAACCTACATAGAAGCCCGCGACATCTACTCCCAAATCGGGAATCAGCTCGGGTTTGCCCAGTCGATCAACAGGCTGGGAGACGTGTACCGAACGCGGGACGAGTATTCCAAAGCCAAAGAAACGTACATAGAAGCCCGCAACATCTTCTCTCAACTCGGGGAGGAGCTCGGGTTTGCCGAATCGGTCAACGGTCTGGGAGCCGCATACCAAATGCGGAGCGAGTATTCCAAAGCCGAGGAATCGTACGTCCAAGCCCGC